>JASTWP010002551.1:10000-40690 GCA_030770255.1 Temnothorax ravouxi | reverse complement strand
TTAGTTTTTAAAATCCCTGTATTGTGCCGCGGGACGAGATATTATAAATCAACTGAAAACACAGAGAAATACAGAGAAATTTATTTCTTCGATATTAATCTGAAATATCGCGTTCGTTAATATTAAAATACTTTACGTGTAGAAACTGTGTGCAAATTATCTTCGCTATTTTCCACTACTTTTTTTTTGCAAGATCTCTTCTATTATAAGACTCCGTTTTTCACCTTGGATATTTGTCAGAGCTCCAATTCATTTCCACTTTGCTCTATTTATTGAGATAAGGTCTGCGAAGCGTTTCTTTTGGCAAACATCCTGCGTACCATTTATGAAAATGTCAACTCTATACATTTGGAAATCCTTGCCAAGCAATTCCCCATTTATCACGGCGGCAGCGGCGACAACTTTTTTCGGACATATCTTTGAAAATTACGGCACTCAGCGTTTATCCGTTCTTAAACTGAAACAGCGCGATAATCGATACCTGCCTGGGAGCTTCTCAAAAGCTAATTGTGCGAAACGATGAATGTGGAGTGGCGCGATTTCTCGAGATAAGGGTAAAAAAAAACTATCGCATCCACATGCATTATAGTACTATAATTAGATTTATATTCATTTTAAATTAATTTATTCATTTAATGTGAGCGGAGTTTTTATGTTGCAAGAGGACGCCAATGTGCTATTTTTTCCGCCGTATCATCATTGTCAGAAAGAATATAATTATAGCTGCAAATGTGATAATAACACGGGAGAGATATTTTACAAATATTCGAGGTAAAATATCAAATTTATCCGAAGCACAAAGAGCAAAAATTATCATTTTACAGACACGAAAGGTATAAAAATCGAAGAATAGAGCCGTTAATATCGGCACAGTAGCCGTCCGTCGTCGTCGTTCCTCGAGCGGCGTCCGTCGATTACCGGATCCGCTTATTCTTTTCTAAACGTCTCGTCCGTAAAATACAGCATTTTCGTCCGACTGCGCAGCCAAACAGCTTGAACTGCCGTCCGCTTGTACGACACGGCCGCGCCGTGTCATTCTTGTGTCATTTCGCAGTTTATACGCGTCAGGATACGTCCTCGGAATGACTGGACTCGAGTCATTTAACAATATCAAATAAATGCATCTGATAAACTAATCAATAAAATATTTGAAAGATTATTTTTTATTACCTTTGTCTATCTAATTATTGTCACCTAATTACTGGACCCGATTTAGAAGTGCGGCATCCTTATTTACGCGAGTATTGATAATTCCGACCGGTTCAAACGAAACATGCTTAATCTCAAAATTTGGGGCCATTGTGGTGCAAACATTAAATATTATAGCGGGTTAATTCCAATTAAATACCACGTTGTAGATTCTAAACGGCCCGTCATCACTGCGTTCGGGATGCAATAAATGCAACGCGTCGACATCGGTAACTTTTTTTCCGCGTTTATCCGTTCAGGTCGGAAGGAAGGGGGTGAATAGAATAGGTGACCGTCGCGGGGTAAGGGATCAAAGAGCAAACTGTCACAGTGCGAAACAACACACGGCACCGATAACAAAGAATGGTTAATCGAATTTCCGTCGAGCCGTCAATCTCCGGTAAAAGCATCGATCTGATTAAGGTTTGTTTGTCACCCGCGACGTGTCACAATGCGGTTTTCAGAGGAAGAGAGAAAAAAAGTACCTTTTCTCGACGCGCCACGTAAACGATGGCAAGGCGATAACGAATTAGAAAGCAAATAGGACAGAATTTTGTTGACGTGACACGCCAATTTCCTTTTATGCGAAACAGATATCTTATACGTAGGTTGTAAAGAAACTTTGCCTGTAAATGTGGAGGAGAAAAAAATGTAGGCTAAATCAAGATTTGAGAAAGAAGAACCCAGTTTGGATTTATCATTCGATCTTAACATAATCCCGGGCAAACAAGGAACAAAAAGTACTAGAAAATACAGTAATTCTTTTGTAACATTCTTTCTCTCTCTTGCTTGAAAAGATTATTGTCTCACTAAATACGAATTCTTTCCGTTCAATATTCCAATAATAAAGAAACAAAACGATCGCGACAAAGTAAACTTAAAATATTTTTAAGTATCTTTAGAATTGTTCGAATCGTTATTGCATAAAAAGTCGTGTAAGACGAGAATTGCACAAGAATATTAATTTATATCTATATTTTTACGTAATAGTTTCTTGCAGTTAATCTCTCTCATAAAGTATTTATATGAGAAATTTTTGTGATTATTATTATGCTCGACCAGATTATCCTGCTACTGCCATTCACCCGAGGTATTCGCGCGATTTAAGGAATCGGCTTTAAATGCAAATTTTCCATTCCACTCCGCACCCGCTCCCAGCGTTTCTTTTTTTTTTTACTTAACATTAAGTAATGGCAATGCTTTGCGGTACAAGATTGCGTTCGTCGCTATATTTTTCGCCCCGCTCGCTTTTCCCTCCGTTTTATAACCCCTTTACATATGTCCGTTTGTAGATGGGAACAGACGAAAATGGCAGTGAGGGTAAACTGGCTGTGAAAACGTCACCGTGTTAATGGCAATACACCACGCTGCGTCCAGGGAGCGGCCGGGAGAAGACCGGGGGGAGGGAAGCGAGCAAGGGGAAAAAGAGGAAAATTTTGTTACGTGTCCGCGTAGCCGTGCCGAGCTGTGCCAAACCCGTAAGCCCGGTAAGTAAATCGAGTAACGTCGTTAAGTGCCGGCACGATTCCGCTCGTCATCTTCCGAAGAAAATTACATATTGCTTCGGGAAAGGGCAGAAACGCGCGCGGAGATAACGACGATGTCGTGATATATATCTCCTGAGGATCTCCCTGATTCTCACCATCAGGATCCACCGATTAATCCTCGAAATTCAATTTCACTTTTCCATCCGTAATATCGTCCTTGACCTTCCTTTTTTTGTCATTACTCGCTTAAAAGCCGTTGGATTTTTACATTATCTTTTAATTTAACTTTTTGAAATCAGGAAGCAAAGATAAGGCAGCGTCGAAAGGCAAGAAATATTTTCCAAATAAGGAAATCACATACTGAAATAAGTAAAAGAAGCACGGGTATAAAACGGGTTTTTTGAATAGCGGGCCGATATTTCGAGGGACAAAAATTGGAGGTGAAAAAGAATATATGTATTGAGGTCCTTTGCGCAAGGAGCAATCGCAATATTCGCAACAGTTTATTCGCCAAGGTTTATGATTGATATGAAATATCTCAAAAGGGAGCAGGTCGGTATATTCTTTGAAAGCTTACGCGCGGTATTGATAAAAAGAAAGAGGGTTGTTTCTCACCTAAAGAAACCCCAAAGAAATGCTTACCTAAAAAAATTCTCACCTAAAAAATATCGCCGGAGTTGGTAGCTCTCGTAGTCTTCGTCGGTGGTCCCAGCCGATTGTTCACCTCCGCCCGCGGCCGGTAATAAATGATCTTGCGGAAGGCTTTGCGAAAGTGATCGCTCAGGAAGGCGTAGAGGAAAGGATTGATGCAGGCGATATTGGTATAGGCGAGGATATGACTGACTATCTGTATCATTATCGTCGCCGTGGTAAGCGGAAACGCCTCCAGGGGCTTGGTCACCAGTATCACCTGCAACGTGACGACAACACGGACGACATCGTGGATGACGGAGTATTGAAAAAAAGGGGAAAGAAAAAGAAACGTCGGTTCCCTCCAGGGAGACAGGTCCCTTTACCTGTATGGGGCACCAGCAGACGGCGAAGACGCCGACGACGACGCAGACGAGCCTGGTGGCCCTGGTGGCCCGTCTCCTACAGCGCCGGCTCTCGGCGCTGGCGCGCGCGCTCCGCCACAGGCTGATCAGCATCGACATGTAAAAGATGCATATCAGCACCAGCGGCAGCACGTAGCTCGTCAGGAAAAAGGACACCCGGAAGACGGTCCGGTACTGGTCCTCCAGGATCCGGCAGACCGTCAGATTTTCCGGCTGCCCGTTCGGGTTCTGGAACACGTAGGGGAGCTACGAACGCGCGATGCATCGGCGAACGACGGGCTGGATTCGCGAGGTCGTGGACGTCCGGGGACGCCGCGCGCGGCTCGCTTACCTCGCCGTGAATCATGAACGCGGGCATGGACACCGCCAGGATCAGCACCCACATGATGCAGATCGCCTGGATGGCGTGATTCTCCGTCCTCCACGACATGGACGCGATCGGATGGACCACCGCTAGATACCTGCGAGCAATTTCCCCTATCTTTACGCGGGTTTACTTTCGATCGTCGAGCACATCGTCATCAGCTTGAATCGCTGACGCGACAGATCTTAAATTTCCTATTTCAACCAAGTTTTCTGGAAGACCTTAAAAGGCGCACGAAATTAATAATATCTTCTGCCACTCCGTTTTTTTTTTTTTTAATCCAACGAAAAGTTTGGGAATTAGTTCACAAGTTTAATTTAAAAGTGGCGCTCGATGTCTCCGAGGCTCAATTTACAAATTATATAGTAGTTATATCTCGTTTCGAGCGTCAGCATTTTAAAAATTAACCTGCAGATAAAAGGCCCCGCTTTTTTTGCTCTCGTATTTGCTTTGAGGGAGAAAAAAAGTTAAGGCACGAGGGCTGAAAGGCGCCTGCTTTTGCGACGTAGTTTAGTATCGTTCTGAAAGTAGGATGCAGAAAATCGATTAAGGAAGATCGATTAACGGCTCTTGCACGTGAATTTTTAACTTGATGTCAACGGACAAGATATTAACGAAGATGTGGCAGAGGGTTGCGAGCATTAATATTAGAATACCGTGGCAGTTTTTAATAAAAATGCTCCCTTTTTTTAATATCCTCTAGTTTGAACGATACAACGTCGATACCGAATTAATCACAAAACCGGCATCATTATTCAACGTTGCATTATACATTATTCATCAAAACGACATGTATGAGATTAACAACGCGGTAGTTTGATCTCGCGATGCAAGATAATATGTTATCACAAATAATATTAGCAATTCGTGTAATGGCATCTCGTGAAGCTGCATCTCCGCGACCGGAGATTGAATAATGAAAATTGAAGTCGCTAATTTAATCGAGTCCTCCGTTACCAGGGGAAACGTATACGGGGAAGCGCGTTCGCCATCAGATGAAATATCGCCGGCAGATATTGGAGCTAGGCGACGAATGTCTACAACGGTCTCTACGTCCCTTGAAATTGGCACGTTCGAATTGCCTGAGATGAATGTATCAAACGGCGTGTATATCCCGCGCGTAGTCTCGCAAAATCCGTACGCATCGCGATTCAAAGCGCAACAATGAATCAAATGTCAAACGAAGAGCCCGGGGCGTTTTACAAAGCTTCAGGAAAAGTCCGTGCTGAAAGGCTGCGAGGGGCAACTCAGGATAAAGATAACAGGAAAGCTTCCGAGGATAAAGGACAACAATATAAGGAAACTATTGCACGCGCGATACGATATATTTCTTTTTCGCCTTGTTATCATACATCACGGCGAGCGGAAAATTTATATTATCTCATCTTTTAGTAAAAATAAAACACATTCTTGGAATAATCCTTTAATCTATTTGCAACGGATATCTGCAATGTTAGGAGATCTGATTTTGACATAATTTTAATAATAATTAAAAAAAAAAAGAATTATCTGGTAAAAATTGATGGCAAATTTATTTAATATCAAGATACACACAGAAAAGTACACACTACCTGCAAGTAAATATTACTTGTTCCAAGTGTTTGATAATTTTATATATCCGCAAATCTACCATCACAAAGTCATCACAAGCATCACATCTACTCCAAACGTATTCTAGATCTTATTGTTAGCAAAACCAGTACTTCAAACAAGATATTCAATTAATACGAGAAATGCGGTTTGCAGGGTTTACTTACTATATACAAGTCTACGGAAGAGAAGCATGTACTTAAATATATAATTATCTTGAAAGACGAATAAATTCTTGTTTTGACTACAAAGTGATGAGCTCTTCTAAGTCTTGTGCCAAGTATATCTTAAAACTGTTATTAAGAAAATATTCTTTGTTGAGGAAAATTATTACTTAAAACAAATAAAATAAAATAAATAATTGCTTTCCTTGGCTGTAGAGTGATATTTTTCTGTGTGTACAGCCAAGGAAAGCAATTATTTATTTTATTTTATTTATTTCAAGTAATAGGTTTCTTCAATAGAGAATATTATCTTAATAATAGCTTTAAGATATACTTAGCACAAATCTTAGAAAAGCTCATAATTTTGTGCTCAAAACAAGAATTCATTCTTCTTTCAAGAATATTATATACTTCTCTTCAGTAGACTGTATAACAGTAAGTAATCCGAATTCTTGTATTAATTAAATATTCTTATTTGAAGTACTAGACTTGCTTAATATCTAGAATATGTTTTGAGTAAATGTGATGCTTGCGATGACTTTATGGTAGATTTCCGGATATATAAACTTATCAAATAGAACAAGTAATATTTACTTGCGGGTAGTATATATTTTTCTGTGTGTAGAATGATATTTTTCTGCGTGTAATGTTTAATCAAATATCCGCTGGGAGAAAAGTAGGCAAAGCAAAAATTTTCGAAAATGAAGCGCTCGCGTACGCTCGAATCGATTATTATTTCTCGCGTTACTCTGCTACACATAATTTCTATCGACAAAATTCGTAATCTAATTTATATTTTCTGTGAATCGCTCACGTTTATATCAAAATCAATTTTGATAAGTTAATTTAATAAAGCGAGGCGAATGGTTGCCTTGTTGAATGACATACGCTGAAGGGAAAGAAACAAAAAATTTAAAGTGTTTACTACAGCATTTGCGTCTAAAAAAGCTGGAGCAAATATGTGATTAACAATAGCCATTTCCTACGTGGATTTTACTGTTTTTCGTAAAAAAGATAATCTGCCGTTTGAGAGATTCTTCGATAAGCATTTATATTTCTATAAAAGCATTTCGCATGCTTCAAATGCACAAAGTCACCAACATATTACGAATTGTGTGTTGCAATTCTATTCGCTCTTGCATGATTGCAAGTATTGATTCTGCCATGACAGCGAAAACAAGCAATATTTATGTGAAAATTCTTCTAAAAAAGAAAAAAAAAGTCAAAATACAGAAAACACCTTTGCCCCTCGTATTCTTATTTTAAAAGAGAACAAATGCTTCTGCATCTATCTTCCGCCAATAGCGAACGTCTCGCTTTATTCCGGGCTCGTATATCATTTTTGTTCCGTACTTGTTGATAGCCATTGTTCGCACGCCGATACATCTCTGGCGGGCCTTATCTCAATTTTTACGCGCGACTCACTCCTCTCTATCGCAAACTGTTTCGCGACAAAGTCTAATTTCTGAAAGTTCGCGTGCAGGCGAGGCGCTATGGCAGAGAGAGCGCGGTCGATATCGTAAACAATGATCTTGGCATACCAACCTGTCGAGACTCATGAGGACCAGGGTGTACACGCTCGCGTAAGCGGTGACAATGATCAAATACTGTACGGTCTTGCACCAGACGTTGCCGAACGGCCAGTACGGCAGGACGAAGTCGGTGGCCGTGAACGGTATACAAAATATAACGAACAGCAGATCGGCGACGGCGAGGTTGATGATGAGGATGTTCGTGGTCGACCTCATTCCGGGATTCGCCGCCACGACCACGACCACGAGGGAATTCCCGGCGAAACCGAGAATGCCGATTATACCGAAGAACAATGGCACCACCACAATCACGATGCTGTGCACCAGTTCGTAGTCGAATTCCTGGATATAAGGCCTGCAGGCCTCGACTTCGCCCGCGAGCGAGGTAATTTGCGTGCTGCAGTTGAGGAGCGTGTCGCTCGCGTTAGTCGCGTTCGCCACTTCCGACCTCATGTTCGAATCTGCGTGGCCCTCGCGATCGACCCGCGATCTCGCTCGCGTTACAATTAAACTATCGTTTAGGCCGGCTTAACCGAGTCGGATGAAATAGGAACTCTGTGGTGATGTGATACATATTACAGCGATGATAAAGTCAACGTGGATCGCTTTAGGAGAATTCGCGGCCTCTGTCTGTGCCGAGGATCCCGAGAATATCCTTTCTTTCCGCGAAGCTCGTTTTCCTTACCGAACAGCATCGAGTGTTCGCAATTGTCGATTCGGTACATAGCTCGTTGTCTCCTTTTTTTTTACGGCATTATCCTTCACTTCAAATTTTTCTTCGAATTCTGAAAAACCTCAAGAATCGAAAGCTCCACTTTTCGCATGAGAGAACGTTAACATATTGTTATAATACGATATTTTATTTTAATTCTGTCTTCGGTTTAAATTACTGAAATTGCACGTAAAGTCCCCCGCAATAATAATAATCTTGATAATAATTTCATTTCCATTTGGCTGCGTATGAAGGCGTAAACAGCGCGATGCTTATTGACGTTTTATCGAACGCCGCGAACCAAATTGAGGAACGCCGCGCTATGAGAACTTCGATCGAGGCAGCGGATCAACACGGCGATACGATAATCGATCTCTAAATATATAACTTGAGTAATAAACTTTCCAACATTTGTTTACCGCCGCACGATTGAACTTGACAAACTAAAGTTCGCGCAAATCACGCCGTGCACTTCGTCCGCAAGTGCGCTGGCCAACCTCTTCGAATAAAATGATATCGTAACAAGCACATTATATTCCACCTTGACAGAGTGTCATTTATCTCATTGAAAATAAACGTTTGGCAACCGACATTGTGAGCCAATTTAAAATAGTCTTTAACTGTGTCTTGTGTTTTCAGTTCCATATGTTGGCGCACGTTAAAGGAGCGCGACTTTACATCAAACATTCTAAGTACTCTGTAAGCCACAATTGCACTAAATATTTCGAACGAGTGTGTTAAAGTAACACAAAATTACGATAATTGAGTTTTTGAATTGCAGTAGGCATCACGCCACGCGTTTCATATATTCGCCGCTTACCGCCAAATGAGAAGTCGAATTGACGAACTGAAGTTCGCACTCGCATCTCGTCCACTTTCTTTAATAAAACGAGCCGTTTCTTGGAACGATTTCGTCATTTTTAACAACACGCACGAGACTGAAACTATCTGGAAAATAATCTTTAAATGTTCGTTTTCCATCGTCGATCGCTGAAACGAAGCGCTGAAAAACGCGGCAAAACAAAATCGAAAACTCGCGGTTTGGCAATTCGCGCCTCGACACTTTCGGCAAATCTCTTCAATTGAAGAAGTAGCTTCACCACTGAAAATGGCACTTCCGGCGAAGTTGATTGATAAAGAGACGTTGGTAGCGTATTGGCCGAGTCGCGCGATGTATCCGCGTACCATCGCCCACCAGCTGGCGATGAAACCACCGCTAGCTCCGGGGGTGGTTTTGTACTGAGGATCTCCGATGGTCGACAGTGCGGCGCGGCCAGGAATGGATGGGGCTAGATACGCGCGAACGAAACGGGGGAAATTCGCGGCGCCATCTGCTACGCGTGTCGATGTCCCGAAATAGGGATGCTTACGCACAAAAAAAATACATACATTACATTGATTATTGATTAGAGAATTTATTTCCCCACCACTTGATTTACGAGTCAGGCCGGGACCTAGAATTGGCAGCTCTGCACAGAGGTAGGACAATTTCGCTACTGAGGCCAATCAGAAGACGAACCGCTAGCGCGAACCGCCCCCTCGATAAAACGATTTGTTGGTTATCATGCAGCGGTTGCCACCCACGTCCGCGCGGGTGGAGGAAGAGGAGAAGGAGAGGAGGGAGAGGAGAGACACTCCGATGCCACCATCGTCCGTGAGGCGAAACCGAGCGTACAGTTTGCCGTCGTTTCGCCACACGTTTGGTCGCGAATTTGCCGGCGCAACGTTGCGCTATAACGTATGAGGGGACTGACAGGAGGACTAGGACCTGGAGTGACGTAACAGTGAAACGAGGACCCTCAAATTATGTGCATGACGGATTGAGCAGTGCAGTGACCGACCGTTTAATATTGTCCTCTAATCCTAGTGATTGTTATTGAACACTGTGAGACGAAAGTCCTAACCACTGCAGCAAAAAATTGAGCTGGAGTTGCAACGGTCCACCGGCCACTTTATGAGGTGAGTCTAAACGCGGAAGCACAAAAAAGCGCGCTTACTTGGGATTGCATGTATTTGAAAAGTCTGAAAAATAAAATCTACACAATATGACTCTGAGAAGTCCTAAAGGCTTGACAGCCTACGTGACATTAGAAGCCCAGGTAACAGGATGACATCTAAAAATATTTTAGGGATAGGCCGTGGATGTTAGGTTGAGTAACTTATGCGAGTTCGTATCTTAACGTAGCGATATTTGTTAAAAAAAAAATACTCGAATCTTCCGTCAAGGCTCGTGCCCTAATTATAATTGTACGCGTATAAAAACGGACAGTCAAGCGACGGTCTACAATCTTTTGCGAGAAACAAAAGTAAACAGCTCTCGCCCGGAACCGAGGCATTGAATCGGCGGAAACTCGCTCCACACGCATTCCGGCCTCACAGTCCCGCCTGGAAATGACTCGGGAATCGAACTCTTCTCCCCGATCTCGTCACCTCCCCGTGCTTCCGGAGACACGACGTGCGCTCGGCCTGTCTTGGGGCGTCGTCCTTGGCTCCTTGGTTCGTCGTCTCTCTCTCGACTGGCCCCGATAGCTCGTTGCTTCCCTCGCTCGCCGCCAAGATGTATGCTGGTTTCAACCTGTCAACAGATATACTTATATCTTTGCCGTGCATTTGCACGACAAAAACTTTCTCGCTGCGGCTGACGACAGCGTATGGCCCGTTGTATGGTGCCTGCAGCATCGCCCTCGGCTCGTCGTGTCGGACGAATACCTGCTCGGCCGTTGCCAAGTCTCTGAATATGAACGGCTTACGCTCCCCGTGCCGGGCTCCGTCGACCGGGCGCAACTCCTCGAATTGCCTGCGCAACTCTCCCGCAAAGTCGGCGGCGTCGTCTCCGTCGTCCGTCGTCCGCCGGCTCAAAAGCCCCGATAGCTCGTTGCTTCCCTCGCTCGCCGCCAAGATGTATGCTAGTTTCAACCTGTCAACAGATATACTTATATCTTTGCCGTGCATTCGCACGACAAAAACTTTCTCGCTGCGGCTGACGACAGCGTATGGCCCGTTGTATGGTGCCTGCAGCATCGCTCTCGGCTCGTCGTGTCGGACGAATACCTGCTCGGCCGTTGCCAAGTCTCTGAATATGAACGGCTTACGCTCCCCGTGCCGGGCTCCGTCGACCGGGCGCAACTTCTCGAATTGCCTGCGCAACTCTCCCGCAAAGTCGGCGGCGTCGTCTCCGTCGTCCGTCGTCCGCCGGCTCAAAAACTGTCCCGGGAGTCGCAACGTCTGTCCGTACACCAGCTCCGCCGCCGTCGCCTGCATGTCCTCTCTCCATGCGGCACGGATCCCGAGTAAGACGGTAGGCAGTACCTGGGTCCAGCGGCTATTTTCCTGACACTTGATCGCTACCTTGAGCTGGCAGTGGAACCGCTCCAACATCCCATTTGCCTGCGGGTGGTATGCAGTCGCAAATGCCGAGCTCCCGTAAGCTCGCTCAGCCACCGGAAAAGCCGGGACTCGAACTGTCGCCCCTGATCTGTCGTAATTCGTAGTGGCGTCCCGAACCGGCAAATCCATCCTCCGTAGAAGGCCCCCGCAACCGTCTCTGCCTCTTGGTCTCGCAATGGGAATACTTCCGGCCATCGCGTGAAGCGATCTACGCACGTCAGACAGTATCGCTTGCCCTCCGATACTGGCATCACGATAATGTCCAGATGAACGTGCTCGAATCGGCTGGACGATGCAGCAAACTTTCCCAGAGGTGCCGAAATGTGCCGTGACATCTTGGATCGCTGGCAGGGCACGCAGGAACGAGCCCAGTTGCGGCAATCCACCTTCATCGATGGCCAGACGTAGCGCTGCGCCACGAGCTTGCTCGTCGATACCGGGATGAGCCAGACCGTGCACCAAATCAAAAGCGGCTCTGCGGAAGGGTCTCGTCAAGAATGGTCGTGGCGTCGGTGTCGCCGTGTCACAATATATCGACGTGCCTGTCCTGGGAATTTGCACTCTCTCGAGTTTCAGGCAGGTCTCTCGCTGCAAGTATTCCTTGAGCTCCTCGTCATCTCTCTGTGATTCCGCTAGTGCGGCATAATCCATGGGTGAGCTGAGTTCTTCCACCCTGGAAAATGCGTCTGCCAGGACATTCTCCTCTCCCGACACATGTCTAATGTCCGTGGTAAATTGTCCGATAAAATCTAATTGACGAAACTGGCGCGGCGTGCTCTTCTCGGGTCTCTGTCGAAATGCGAAAATCAAAGGTTTATGGTCGGTATACACAGTAAATATGCGCGCCTCCAGCATGTGCCGGAAATACCGTATCGCGAGGTATATGGCCAACAGCTCCCTGTCGAACGCACTGTACTTAGTCTCTGTCGGGCTTAGTTTCTTTGAAAAGAAAGCTAAAGGCTCCCAACCGTCCTTGTCCCGCTGCTGTATCGCCGCTCCGACGCTATGATCGGACGCGTCGGTAAACAGCGCGAGTTCTGCGTTGATTTTCGGATGCGCCAAGAGGGTAGCCTGCGCCAAGCCCTCCTTGGACACCTCGAATGCCCGTCGAGTTTACAGTGTCCACTCTATCGCTGCCTTTCCCCTAACGTTACCGTGAAGAAGGTCGTTCAACGGCGCCAAGGTTTCGGCGGCTTTCGGTATAAACCGCCGGTAAAAGTTAATCATGCCGAGATATCTCCGCAGATTCTTGGCCGTTTTCGGCAACCCGTATTCCTGGATCGCTCTAACTCGCTCCGGCAGCGGTCGCATTCCCTCACCGGACACCAGATACCCGAGAAACTCTACCTCCGGCCGACCGAATACACACTTCGCCGAATTTATCACGATCCCGTATTCCCGCAACCGCTCGAACAGTGCCCGCAAGTGTCTTTCGTGCTCGTCTTCGGACGACGACGCGACGAGGATGTCGTCGAGATACGCGTAACAAAAGTCAAAATCGCGCAGCACCTCGTCGATAAAGCGCTGGAACGTCTGCGCCGCGTTGCGCAATCCGAACGACATGTACGGGAACTCGAACATACCGAACGGCGTGGTATTCGCCGTCTTTGGTATGTCCTCCTCCGCTACCGGGATCTGATGATACGCCCGGACGAGATCTATGGTGGTAAAAATCTTCTTTCCTCGAATAGAAAGTGGGTGGATAATGGGTTTCTAATGAATCCTGATAATATTTCTTTCAGTTGGTACACTGATGGGGTGCCTGTCTTCAAATCCTCAAAAATTAGTATGTGGCCTTTATACTTGACCATCAACGAATTACCTTTTAATGAAAGAAAAAAGAGAGAAAACACATTACTCGTAGGCTTATGGTACGGAGATAAAAAGCCGAATGCAAATAGTTTTATTTATAAGTTTCGTGAAGCATTGGAAGAAATTAGTAGAGGTATTCAAGTTCAAATAACAAGATATGATAATATAGAGTTAAAAACTGTGAGAGGTGTACTGTTAATGGGAACTGCTGATCTACCAGCCAAAAGCGATTTTTTAAACTTTATTCAATTCAATGGAGACTATGGCTGTCCCTCGTGTTATTGTAAAGGTGAAAATGTTTCGATTGCTCCAAGAGGTTCGGTACATGTTTATCGCTATGAAAATGAAATAAATTTAAGAACTTTAAATGAATGTATTGAATATGCTAATAGAGCAAGTCCTGATAATCCTGTCATGGGTACAAAGGGACACACTGCTTTTTCGAAGCTTATGCCAGATTTTATTAAAGGAATTGGGATTGATAGAATGCATTGCGTTGATAGTGGCGTCGTGAAAAAGATGTTATTGCTATGGCTTGACATTAAATTTTGATCATTTCCTTTTTCTTTATATGCTGTCATTGAGGTTGTTAAAGGGTTACACCACTGTAAAAGTCTAAAATAAAGCGTTTTTTGCGATTTTTTTTGGATGGAAGGAAAAGTAAGAGGATAATAATATTCAAGGATGTAATTAATCATGTTTTTAAGTGTTTAAAAAAAATATTTATTTAATAATAGTACAAAATGGCGACGCTGCAGCCATTCTCGCGAGGCATGTTTAATTTACATCAATGGTTCATTTAATCGTTAATATAATTTGAGCGAAACGTATAAGTTATATATTTCAACATATTTAATCAATTGAAATATATTTAAGTTTAATATAATTATACGTAACGTAGCTTCATCTGTATGAAAAATGTAATCAAATAATTTTGTGTTTACTTTGAAAACAAACTGATACATTTCAAATAAAAATACTTTTAAAACAATCACTTTTTTATTCTCGGGCAAGCGACAATAATTAAATCAATCATACGTATAAGAACAACTAAACGTATAATTTGTATATTGAATAACATATTTAATCAATTAAAATATATTTAAGTTTAATATAATTATATGCAAAGTAGCTTCATCTGTATGAAGAATTCAATCAAATAATTTTGTGCTTACTTTTAAAACAAACTGATACATTTCAAATAAAAATACTTTTAAAACAATCACTTTTTTCTTCTCGGGTCAAGCGACAATGATTAAATCAATCGTACGTATGAACCAACTAAATGTATAATTTGTATATTGGATTATATGTTTAATCAAATAAAATATAATTTGTACAAGATTTAAGTAAAAGTACGGTTGCATTTATCCCATTTTAAGTTGATACAATAAAACATGTAATTCATGTCGTAATTTAGTAGCGTTCTTACAATTCAAGATACGTTTAATGCAATATCCTATATTATTAGATGAAATTTATATATATATTTTTTCAATATACATATTTAAAATAAAAATCAATAGCAAATATATATTAAATAAACTATTTATTTTTGTGGTTGCCCGTGACGTCGACGTTTAATTGAAGCAACCACATTTTTTTTAATTTAGCAGCATTTTTTTTCAGTGGCATATAAGACTCAGATATATAAATCTCTTCAATGAAGACAGCAATACGGATTTATGATATTAACAATCTTGATATTATGAAGCGTTTGATCTGTTAAAGAAAACTTCGAAGTAGCAGAATGACGTCAAATGACGTATTAAAAATGTTTTAATGACGTCTCTAACGTCAATAATAAAACATATCATTAAAACATTTTATGTCACTGAAGCTAGCAGCGGGAGCTAGCAGCGGAACGTCTCGCGGCTAGGGCCGAATATCATGTGGGTTTCTCGGGGGGTATGAACGTATCGTAGGTTAATTACTATCGGCCGCTGGGCTTTTCTTAGATATAATTAATTAATGAAAAATAAATATAATTTTTATTTACTACTTATACACATTCTTTCTTTATATTATTCTGCAATTATATTTATCTACTTTAAATTTACTGCATGTGTGCAGAATAAATATACGTCTTCTTTCAACAAATTCTGCACAGATTGTTGATGTCTTTATTTTTTATTATGCATATGTATTTATATTTTTTAACACTTAAATTTTGCTTTCTTTACTGTTTTTAATTATTGTATTGCGTAGAAATCATGAATAAACAATTAATCCGTATGTGTGCATGTGTATGTGTATTTATGACGTGTGCAAAAATACAAATTATTTTTTAAAAATATGTATATTTTTTGCAGAATGAAAATCAATCAAGTGATCACGTTTGGGACAGAAGGCTTGTTTCATGGCTGGCTTATAAAAGACTTCCATTCTCATTTTTTGATGATGAAATAACATAAAAATTTTTCCGTGCATTAAATCCTAATATAAATATGCCTAAAAGAAATATTATGAAAGAGAAAGTTATGACTGAATATTACAAAATAAAGGATAATCTTAAAAAAATATTAAGTAAAAATAACTGTAAATTTTCTTTCACAATTGATGGTTGGACTGCGCCAAATTTTGTAATCGTATTACGGGGTTACTATACATTTTATAGACAACAACTGGAATTTTCAGTCATTGCATTAGATTTTGTTCATCAAATGGAAAGCATACTGGAAAAGACAAAAAAAATGTTCAATGGCATACTTAGAAATATTGCTGAAACATTATTAAGAATAATATTATTAACTAGAGAATAATTTTCTGTAACATTTCATAACGCTGCATTGCATTTAACATTTTTGTAAAAATTTCTAAAGATTGCGTAATAATGAAAAATTTAATTAGCAATCAGTGAATTTCTACAATATTGCACAGAATATATTGCAGATGAAATGTTTAAAACATTTCTGATAATAATAAAAGTATTATTTACGTTTACATTGCACACGTTAACTATTTTTGAATTTTTGAACATGCAACATTGCATTTGTAAATATTTCCGAAAAGTTGCTGACAGACTAATAACTTATAAAAAATTATATTTATTGTGATTATGTAATTATTGCATTTTATTGCATTTTTTTTTTTATTAAGAATTTTTCTTCAGAATTTTGTCATATGGCATTCTTAAATAATATATGAAATATCTCGTAAAGTATATATTAACTTTTTCGTTGACTTTACCTTGATATTTTTATACATAAAATAATGAAAAAAATCGAATGTTTTTTAAAAATAAAAAAATAGAAAAATTTATTTTAAAAAATTTGATTGCATTTTGTATTCGCACTTAATTTGGAAAAATTGTAAATGTAAAATAAATAATATTATTCGATTTTATTCATTATTCTATTTACAAAATAAAATTAAAGTAAAGTAAAGTCATCAAAAAGTGAATACTCTACGAGATATTTCATATTCTTTCCTAAATTTTATAAATTATAGAATATCATAACAAAATTTAAAAATATCAAAAAATTTCAACAAAGAGAGTTTTATAATTATAATGTTTTGAAAACGTCTCGACAAGAATATGTAATAAAAATAGTGTTCCATTAAGAAAAATTGAAGGTAACCTTCACGTGACCTTTAAATGACTATCCAAGATCAAATTATATATATAATATCCCCATGTGCGAATCTCATAAAGGCTCAGTGCTGGCTTGGTACTGGTGCCAGAGTTACCAGTACTGGCTGACGATTCTGGGCCAGTACAAGCTAAAATCGGGGTCATTACTGGGGCAATGTCGGAATGATAACACGGGTCCCAGTCTTGGCACCAACTTTGGCCCGACACAGAATACTAGTACGGGGACAACACTGATTGCCAGTATTGGGCCAACTCTTGGCGCCAACTTTGGCCCGACACAGAGTACTGGTACGGAGACAATATTGATTGCCATATTATACTCGCGGCGTGTTGCTTTCGTGCCGCGGTTGTTACCTCCGGCGCCGCTCGAGCAAAAAGCTTTCTAAATCCTCTCGCGGCGTGTTGCTTTCGCGCGGTCGTTACCTCCAGTGCTGCTCGAGCAAAAAGCTTTCTAAATCCCTTCGCGGCGTGTTGCTTTCGCGCGGTCGTTACTTCCGGCGCCGCTCGAGCAAAAAGCTTTCTAAATCCCCTCGCGGCGTGTTGCTTTCGCGCGGTTGTTACCTCCGGCGCCGCTCAAGCAAAAACTTTCTTCAAGTCTAATTCGGCAAGTATTTCGACACTGACTCGTGACAATGCTGTGTTCGTATAAGTTACACGACGGTGGCGATCGACTACGAGCGCGAGCGAACGGGAAACGATGCTCTCCGCATCGACTTCGTCGTACGTGCCACTTTCGTGTACGTATTCCACAAACGTTTTACACATTTGTACGGACCAAGCGAAACACCAAGTATCGCTCGTGTCGCTCGGCTCGCCGAGCGCACCGCACCTCTTATAGTACCCAACCAGCCGGCCGAGCGATCGGCGACGCACGGTCTTACGCACGGTCGCTTATGGGCGCTGGAGGCGAAATATCGAGACCATCGGGATTTGACCGCTGAGAGCGACGACGACGCGAATTCGATTACCGCACGGGATATCCGGCAGCCGGTCTCAGGGGGTCGACGATACGCCACATTGATGCAAAGCGAGACGAATGACACCATAATTCGGGGTACTTGAGAAACCGAGAGACACGAACGCGGTTGTTACCTCCGGCGTGGGCTCTAGCGAAAAGTCTTCTCGCGGCGTGTCGCTTTCGCGCGGTTGTTACCTCCGGCGTGGGCTCTAGCGAAAAGTCTTCTCGCGGCGTGTCGCTTTCGCGCGGTTGTTACCTCCGGCGCCGCTCGAGCGAAAATTTTCTAAGTCGACCCAATACATGCCCAGTACTGAGCCGACTCTCGGCCGTAGATCAATATCATTTCTGGCCTTACACACGGCCAGTACTGAGACGAGACTCGCCTCGGAACAGAATATGGTTGCATGGGCGTACTGGTCACCGAGACTAGCACAAAGTCGACCCAATACATGCCCAGTACTGAGCCGACTCTCGGCCGTAGATCAATATCATTTCTGGCCTTATACACGGACGGTACTGAGACGAGACTCGCCTCGGAACAGAATATGGTCGCATGGAGATACTGGTCACCGAGACTGGCACAAAGTCTCGACCCAATACATGCCCAGTACTGAGCCGACTCTCGGCCGTAGATCGAATATCATTTCTGGCTTTATACACGGACGGTACTGAGACGAGACTCGCCTCGGAACAGAATATGGTTGCATGGGGGCTACTGGTCACCGAGACTGGCACAAAGTCGACCCAATACATGCCCAGTACTGAGCCGACTCTCGGCCGTAGATCAATATCATTTCTGGCCTTACACACGGCCAGTACTGAGACGAGACTCGCCTCGGAACAGAATATGGTTGCATGGGGGTACTGGTCACCGAGACTGGCACAATACTGATCTAGCGATGTATCCGTACTGGGGCAGTACCACCCATCAAGTCTTGGCAGCCAATATTGTGCCACTTCTGGGCCATGAGGACAACTCTGGCAGAAGTCCGACATTCGCACATGGGTGCTTTAAACGGTTTTTTCCCAAATTTTAGCCAAATTAATTAACGAATCTCATTAAATTTATGCTCGTTTTAATCAGTAAGATCAGCCGCAAGCCTCTACAGAGCCGACTTTTCCATTTTGGCTCTTAAAAAATTTATATTAAATAAAATACGATTTAAAGTGCAGCACTAGTGCATAAAGTGCACTGCCACTATAGGATCCCCTTAACAGTTGTGTCTGCTGAACGCGACCAATCACAGACGCAATCACAGTCGCGGCCGCGGCCGCGAGCCGCTAGTGTAATACGGGCTTTAGATTGCGAGATTTCGACTGTACTCGCGTTTACCGCTAGATGGCTTTGTACACTCCTCGACGAAAGATCTCTGGTGTGCCGACTGAATTGTGAACAACAGTGCGCAGGACAGTGCTCATTTCGAACGCGCGATCGAGAGGTGAGGAATCGAGGCTTTCGACGCGTCGTATCAAATTACGAAGAAGAAGCTAATCAGTCCGAGGTAGTTTCACATAGGTAATTGTTTTCTATTAAGCAAACCCAATATTAACGGGGGGGACATTGACCGCGGTGTGACTGTGCGATCCACTCGATGACGCCTTGTGACACACATACACCCACTATAAATGCGTCGATGCACCTGTCGTCTCTTTCCTTCTGTGGAAGAAAAGGGAATGAAAGACGCTTGAAAATGTTTTCAAGCGTCAAGCACTCACGAGTGGCTCGCAGCCTGTATTGTAAATTTATTACGTTGCATCGTATTACGTATTAGGTCGCTCGGTCCGTTTAGCGAGCACCAATGATTACGGAATCGGTGTATTACGTATGACGCTAGGCACATTCGACAAGGTGATTTTCAAAAACAATTGCGACTTGGTGCCTACATTTCGATTCAAATCGCTTCTCCTACGTATTGACTAGCTGTAGCGAATCTCCGGGTCTAAATACCCGTGGTACGCGAGGCATCATAGTGGGCAGTAACTGTAGCAAGTAGAATGCTGATAAGTGTACCGACATCGCCAGTCGTAGTTGATCAAATAGTAATTGTTACAACAATTTGTACGAGGCCTTGCGCCAGTTATTATTAGATGTTTAAGGAAATAGATGTTGGTTCTTTCATTTTTTTAACACAGACTTAATTTCATATCATTTTATTTTATCTTGATAAATTATTTTAATTTATTAATTTATTAATATTGTTGTGAGCGCACAACGTATTATATATTAAGTAATGCACTTAGCAACTACGAGTAGCCGCCGGTAAGAAACTCGACCCTAGCGACGAGGACCGCTGACACGAAGGCCAGCACGAGTCGCGGGCATGACCATATTTGGGCATTCCGATCGCTAACCTCCGATCCTAAAATCAAAAGCGCTGACTGCTAAGTCAGCAACACGGAGGCGATAAAACGCCCGCCGTTCCAAGGAACGGCGGGCAGTCTAAGACCAGAGCGCGTACCGCGAGTCGACGTATAATTAAGCTATTGTAACCCGCAAGTCAGGGTAGCGAAAGTCAACGAGTGTGATAATAAAGTTATTTGGTTATTCAACTCGACTGCAAAATCCAATAAGTGTCCTCTCATCCTCCTATCCGGCGGATCTCAAGAACCCTGTGCCGGTCTCGATCCCCGATCCCAGGCGCGGCACAACAATATTTATCATCGAGTAACATAATATTTTGTTTCGACACACACACGCTACACACGTTTTTTTTTTACCATTTGATGAATACTGAAGCGAAAATGGAGGAATGTATATATGAAATCAGATTTAGGTGATAACTTGGACTGAAAATAAAGAATATACTAATATAGAGAGAGTGTTACCAATATTTTAAATGAAAACAATGAGTCACCTTGTTATTTCCCTCCCATGTTGATGTGTAAAATTAATTTATTATAATTCATAAATAATTTAAAGATTATTGAATTTGTACTTCAATTCAGCAACACAAAAGAATTATAAATATTTATTATTATATCAATTTGACTTTTTTTTTATAGATTGGCAAGTGAATAAATTCATATTGATTTTCTTTAAATAAGAAACCTAGGAATATTATTTTTAGAATGCTTTCGGAAAATCTTTTAAATCTGACATCATATTCGGATTCAAAGACTCAAAAAACATAAGGGTACCAAATTTCATGAATTAAAATCAGACCTTTTTTTGTAATTTTGATCCACCATATTGGACCCGTCATTTTGAATTTTGTAAATCTGACATCATATTCGGATTCAGAAACCCAAAAAAACATAAGGGTATCAGGTTTCATAATAATCTGATGAACTTTTTTTTTAACACACTTTTGGCCCAATTAGTAAAATTCTCTTACACAGCCAATGGGTTAAATGTAAATAAATACATTTTTGTGCAAAAAAAAATAGAGAGTCGCGCGTCTTTTACTCTTGGACTTGCTCATTCTCCATAATTTTAATGACAAAATTAATTAGAAATGGGAAAAAATCAATTCAATGTGTATGTGTATGCGTAGAAAAAGTATAATTTCCATTACATTTCCTGCTATTGTTATTGTATAAATAATAGAGAGGCGCTCCCCCGAATGAGACCGGGAAAATCAAATATATATACATAATACGGCATCTCCTCCTCTCGCCCGCGATCGCTACTTTGAACGCAGCCCATTACACCGCCACCTCCATATTTACGGTTTGCGTCGATTCGTACCGCGCGCACCGCCATTTTCGCCAGGGGCGCAACTAATCGGAGGCGTGGACCGTCATTGGGTATGCGCGCGGTAGCGAGCGCAAAAGTGGGTGTGGCGCCACAGATGGGCCGGTTGCATTGCTCACAAATGCATTGCTCACTATATACACATGCGTGTATAAACAGTACACAAATAGGCGGAGCCCCTCCCCCCCGCATAATAAAACTAGACAAAAGCTCCCAGCGTGGTACCCAACTGCTTGGAATCGAGACGCTTGGCTATTCCGCACGATTGACCAGTCATCATATTTAAAATTGGCGCACTTGTGCATGCACGTGCGGCCACTGAGCATGCGCATGTGGCCGCAGGGCATGTTCAGTGTTGCGATAGTCTCGTCGGTATGACAAGAATCGTAATCTGATTCCTGTCAACTTGAACGATTAATATCTCGCGTCGCGGGGCAGAGCGACACTTTTTTCTGCCAGATTCTTTCGTTTCGTGCAAAAACGCGTCGATTGAGCATAATTTCATCGATATTTGAGGTGAGGCCCCTAAACTAAATAATTACCTTCGATGTTATCCGTTTCCCGAGAAAGCGTACCCGGCAGAGTTGACATTATTCTCAATAATAATGATCCCTTCGCGCAACCTGTAACGAGCAACGGTGCACGCTGAAATATTATTACGCGCATTTTCTGAAAGTCTCTCTCTCTCTCTCTCTCTCTGACTCTCTGTCTCTCTCGCTCTCTCTCGCTCTCTAGTATGAAAAGAAAAAGAGGAAATTAAAAACCGTGCAAAAATTTCTACGCAATTTTTTGCGAAAACAAGGCTCCACGACCGAAAAAAATCCTGCCTCGTGATTAACTTGACGTGCGCATGTAATACGTTGTTTCATCAATATTATCAATATTATCGAGATTCTACGAGTTGATTTGCATATCGAGACAAGCGACGATAAACTCGATTTAATTTTTTTTTTCCACGATATCGCTGCAATTTCACACAAGTAATAAATTACAAATTTACAATTATTAATTACAATATTATTGTCGATGAAACTCGTAGATTTTCAACTATGGCCGCCTCAGACTGGAATATTTCGTCTGATTCCGACGAAACCTTTGCCAAGGATTACACAGAGGCGGAAGCCGAGGAATATTTCAAGGTAAGAGAACTATCATTTAATTGTACAAGATTTTTTTTCGCAAACTTGTATCGATGTATACTAGTTATTTGCCTGTATATAGTAATATTATGTATGTAAATTTTATTGTATATCCCCGTAGGGTTCACAATCTACAAGGCGTTTTTATGAGGAACGTACCCAAACCTCTTACATTTCACATTTTATTTTACATTTACAATTTACACTTTACAATTTACAGTTTACAATCTACATTTTACATTTCAATTCACATTTTATATTTCACAATTCTACAATCTCCATTAGTTTTCCCTCCACTTCTCTTCTCTCCCTCTCTACTTCCATCATCCATTCCTCTCCTCCTCCCTCGTCATCCAAAACCCATCCTACCGCTTCCTGCCAGCTTCCTCCTCCTGCTTTCCATCCTCTACATTCCTCCCATACATGTTCCCACGTTTCTTCCCTATATTCGCACAGTCTACATTTCTTCCTTTCTTCCTCTTCCCAGTACCTGCTCTCTCTCATCTCACTCCCTAATCTAAATCTCGCTATCCTGCTCCATCTGCTCTCCCCCCAACCCTTCTTCAAATATCCCGGAATGCCCTCTCCTTTTATTATCTTATACCATTTATTATATTCTGATTCCTTGATCTTCTCCCATCTCTCCTTCCTTTGTTTTTCCTTATCTCCTCTAACTAGCTTGTGATACCACTCGTCTCCTTCCCCTCTCAGCCTCTCCAGCTCTTTTAACCCCACACCCCTCTCTTCGAAAAAACTTCCTCTCTCTCGTTCCCAGCTTGATCCCACTTTCCCTTTCTCCTCCCTTCCCTTCAATTCTTCCCAACACAGCCTCGCCAGCTCACTTCCTTTACCCTCCTCTAACTTTTTCTCGAACCTCCATGCCCTCATCCCCGCCCTCCCTCTTAACTTCTCCCTTTGCAGCTCTTCCCTTATCAAGTACCACGGTGTCCTTCCGTCTACCCCCAAGATCCATCTACTGTACCTTTCCTCCAACCTTTCCATTCCTTCCCTCTCTTTCCAACCCCATATTTCTGCTCCATACCCCATAACCGTCCACACCAGCCTATCAAACAGCCACATTCTTTTTCCCCAGTCTTTCCCAAATCTCCTCTTCCCTATCCCCCACACCTTACCCATCACCGCGGCCGCCTTTTTGATTCTTTCCCTTACCTGTGCTTCCTGTCCTCCATTCCTTTGAAACCTGTAACCTAGGTAACTAAACTCCCTTACCTCTCCTATTTCTTTTCCTTCCCATCTCCATCTCATCTTAGAATCCCTCCCTCCTCCTTTCTTAAACCTCATTATTTTCGTTTTCTCCACATTCAGCTCCAGTCTCTTCCTACTTAAATACCCTTCCAACCTTTCTATCATGCTCCTCATTTGATCCTCGTCCTCCGCAATTAACACTATATCATCCGCATATGCCAACGTATACACTCTCTTTCCTCCTAACATTATCCCTCCCCATTTGACTCTACCCATCTCTTCCTCCATATCCGCTAACAATACATTGAACAATAACGGACTCAGAGGGCACCCCTGTCTTACCCCCCTCCCCGTCCAAAACGCTTCTCCTATTTCGTTTCCTACCCTTACCCTACTTCTCGTCTCCCTCAGAATCTCCTCCGTCCTTCTCACCAGCCCTTCTCTTATTCCCCTTTCTCTCATTGCTTTTACTAGTACTCCTCTGTCTACCGAGTCAAACGCCGCCTTCAGATCCACAAAACATGCAATCAATTTACCCCCTTTCTTCTCCAGCCTTCTATTCACCAAATAGTTCAACACATAGATATTATCAATAGTACCCATTCCCCTTCTGAAACCCGTCTGATTTTGCGGAATTATTCTCTTCTCCTCTAGCTCCTCTCTCAACCTCTCCGCTATTATGGCCGTATAGACCTTATATAACGACGACATTATTGTCACCCCTCTATACTCCTCCACCCTTTTTCCTTCCCCTTTCTTTACAATTGGTGCAATTATTCCCTCTTTCCAGTTATCCGGCCAACCTTCTCCCTTCCATACCCTGTTGATAAATCTCCACGCCCACTTCTCCAGTTCCTTCCCTCCACGCTTCCATGCCTCGCTAGGTATTCCATCCCTTCCCATTGCCTTCCCGTCCTTTAACTTCCTCAAAACCCTCCTCATTTCTTCTATGCCTATCTCCTCTTCCTCCTCTCCTTCCTTTTCCTCCCTCTCCCCTTCCGTCCCCATCCTCACCCTCCCCTCTACTCCTCCTAACAACTTCATAAAGTGCTCTTTCCACTCTTCCTCCTCAATCCCCTCCTCGATTCCCCTTCTCTTTCTTCTCTCCCTATTCACTATCTCCCAGACCTCTGATTCACTCTTTGCTTCCTCTGCCTTTCTCTCCCACCTCCTATTCTCTTCTTCCTTCTTTCTCTTACATATCTCCCTAAACCCCTTTCTTTTCTCTTTGTACACACTGCCTTCTTCTCTTCCCTTTCTCCATTCCCTCAACTTTCTTCTCGCCTCTTTCTTCGCTTCTTTGCAGTCCTTGTCCCACCACCCCCTCTTCTCCTTCATCCTTCCCTTCAGCACTTCTTCCACCTCCTTTATCGCCTCACCTATTCTTGTTTCCATGCCATCCCATTCCTTATTTATCTCTTCTTCTTTTTCCTGTATTTCTCCTATTTTTTCCATGAATACCTTGACCCCTTCCTCGTTCCATACTCCCCTGCTTCTTTTCTTCCACCCTCTTTCTCCGCCTCCCTCCTCGTTTCCTCTTCTTATAACCACCTCCAAGGGATGGTGATCTGAGTCCACTCTATCTCCCACCTTCATGCTCTCAATCTTCTCCCTTACCTCTCCATCCCCCATTATGTAGTCAATCACCGTATCTCCTCTTCCCCCTGTGAAAGTAAATTCCCCTTCCTCGTCTCCTCTCACCTTCCCATTAAATATTTCCCATCCTCTCTCCTCTAAACAATTTACTAACAACCTCCCCTCTCTGTCTATCTTCCTATCTTTCGATTTCCTTCCACCCTCCCCCTGCTCTCCCCCCTCTTCTTCCTCCCTACTCCCGCCTTCCTGTCCAGTCCTCGCGTTGAAATCTCCTCCAATTATCATAAACCTTCTATCTCCTTTCCCTTCCATTCTATACCCCAACTCCTGTATGGTCTCCTCCATTTCCTCCTTTTTCGCATATACTCCTATTATACTCCAGTTCTCCTCCCCTATCCTTACCTTACCCTCTATAATCCCCTCCCTATCAGTTTCTATCTTCGTTCCCTTCTCTTTCATCCCTTTTCTCACTCCCATTACCATTCCTCCAATCGCTCTCCCTTTTTTATTCTTCCTCTTCGCCAATTGCACTCCCCATTCATACCCTTTTGGTAACCTTCCCCTTATTCTTTCCCATCCCTTTTCTCCTATCCAAGTCTCTATCAAGACTACCACATCTTCCTTCTTCAGTCCCTCCCAAAAGTCTTTATCTTTATTTTCCAGTCCTGCTACATTCCAGAACACCATCCTCCAATTCTTCTCCCTCCCTCCGTCCTCGCCTCTTCCGCCTTCCTTTTTACAATTCCCCACTTCCTCCCCTCTATCCTCCCCACTTCTTATTCCCCCGACTCCTCTCTTCTTTCTCCCTCTCTCACCTCCTTTCTCCCCTCTTCCCTCTCTCCCCCGCTCTCCTTCCTTCTATTTCCCTTTTCGTCCTTTAACACTCCCTCTTCCACATCCCATCTCCACCATATGTTTTCTATTCTTATTCTCCCTGCCCTGATCCATACCCTCCTTCCCTCTCTCTCCTCTCCTCTCGCTATCTCTCTCAGTTTCCAATTCACCCTCCTTTCCTCCCATGTCAAATCCTCCGTAATTCTCTCCTTTCTACCCCTCAGACTCTTCTTTTTCTCCATAACCTCCCACTTTTGCTCCTCACTCTCCAGCTTCAGCAGCACCATTTCTCTTCCTTTCTCGGCATCCCCCCCTATCCTCTTCACCTCTATCGCCTTCACTCTGGCTCCTATTCCCTCCAATAGTTTTTCAGCTTCTTCCCTCCTCCTACCTTCCCTTACCTCCAATCCCCTAATCACTATATTTCTTCTCTTCTCCTCCTTCTCCTTCCTTTCCAGCCTTCTTTCCAGCTCCCTCATTCTCTCCCCCACCTCCACTCTTCCACTTCTTATCTCCTCCTTTTCCTCTCCCTTTCTCCCTTCCATTTTCTCCTCCAATCTTTTTAACCTTTCCTCCACTATCTCCTTCTGCCTTTTACTCTCTTCTCTCTCCTCCCTCCATCTTCTCTCCTGATCCCTGAACTCCCTTCTCAGCTCCTCAATTTCCTCGCTCATCCTCCTGCTCTGCTCCTTGAAAGCCTCCCTTAGCTCCTCCCTCATGGACCTGAATTCCTCCCTCATTTCCCCTATCATCTCGCTCAGTTCCTTCCCCCCTATCCCCGAATCCATTTTTGGCGACCTCACCGTTTTATTGCTCCTCTTAAACACGCTATCGTTCTCTTCCTCCACGCTCCTTTCCAACTCCTCTCTCTTCCTTTTCCACAAATCCTCTAGATTTCCCGTACTTCCCCTTCTAGCTTTTTCCTTAACCTTATTTACGGCTCCTTTCATTCCCTCTATCCCGCCCTCCTTCTCTCCGCTCCTCTCTACTTGCTTCTCGCCTCGCTTCTTCCTCTATCTGTGCTACGCTCTCTTTCCTGCCTCTTGCTGCTTCCCGCGTCTCTAATCTTCTGTCGAGTCGCCCCTCTACACTCGCTATCGTTCGTATCCTCGGCCCGTCTCCCTCCTCCGCCTGCGTGCCGTCTATACTTCTTGTGCTCCTTGCCCGCGGCCGCTCTCGGGCCTCTCGGCTCGGCGCTCTCCCCTCTTAACTTTTCGCGCACTCCCTGCCCGACCCGCTCTCTTACCCGTTTCCTGAGCCCTTTTCTCCTCTGACCTTCTCACTCACACCCTCCCTCCACTTCCACACACACTCTCGCTCCTCCACTCTCTCCCTCTCACTCCCACAGCTCCACCAACACTCTCCTACGCTCTCACACACTGCCTAAAATACCTCACCTAACCGCTACGTGACACACTCTATCGCACCGGAAACGGAAGTCCTATATAGTAATATTATTATTATACGAAATGAGCTACTTTGAAAGATGGATACTTCTGCAGATTCAAGATTTGTCTCATCTATTGTGTGTCTACCTTTTTCTTTTAGTATATAAACAACAGAGAAAGAGACGAGCAAGATCGAACTGAGGCCTGTGGGGAGTCCAGTTTCACTCCCAGTCGACAATCGAATAATGATCAACCTATTCTGGCCATGAAGGATAAAATACTGTCGACAGTCGAGGGAAATTCCGTGGTCGTCATTCGTGGACCAACTGGCTGCGGAAAGACCACGCAGATTCCGCAATTTATTCTCGATGCAAATACCAACGAGGGACGCGATTGCAAAATTTTAGGTTTTTTTTTTACCTTCACATTTCTACCACAACGATTAACGTAATAAACATTAGAGATATTACAATATCAATTTAATACAGTTACGCAACCGAGACGAATCGCCGTGAAAAGCATCGCTACAAGAGTGTGCCAGGAGAGAGGTTGCCGTCTCGGCACTCTTGTGGGCTACCAAGTGGGTGTGCGGAAGGTAGTCTCGCGTGACACCCGTCTAACATATTGCACCACCGAACATCTCCTAGAAGATGTGATCCGCCATAAGCACTTGCCGGACTTTACGCACATTATATTGGACGAAATTCACGAACGCGATCAAAATTTGGATTTTCTTTTACTTGTGATTAAAAGATTATTGTCGACAGATTCGAGACCAGTTAAAGTTATTCTCATGTCGGCGACAATCGACGTAACGAAATTCTCGAGGTATTTTTCTACAAAAGTAGAAAATAATTTAATTCCAGCGCCGGTTATCAAGATACCTGAGAAAAGAAAATTTCAGATTCGTACGTATTATTCAGACGAGATGGAAAATATAGGAAATGTGAGTATAGATTATGAACAATATTTAGTAATTACTTATATTTTTATGATTTTGTGAAATTGTGTCGATTTTTTTTTATTAAATTAAATTAAAATTATTCCAATTTTACGTATCAATACCTGGGGCATATAAATTATAAATGTATAACGATAGATTTTTATTTTACAGATACCCAAGGTATCTGCCACGGAACCGAAAGTCACTCGGAGCACGATGGAGTTTTGCTCGCGCATCATCAATACTTTTGATGAAATTGATATAAATGATAACAAAGAGGGCGCATATCCGCCTCAGAGACATGCCGTTCTCGTATTTTTACCAGGAATTCATGAAATTGAGGACTTATATAATTACTTGTCGACTTTCCGGGACGATGAATTGTGGGACTTGACAATTTTACATTCAATGATTTCTGATGATGAACAGCATCGCGTTTTCCAAAAACCACCGGAAGGTTATAGACGCATTGTACTCTGCACGAATTATGCTGAGAGCAGTATTACAGTGCCGGACGTGAAATATGGTGAGTGTAAAATTTTTATGAATTATATTTTAATTATTTTTTAGAAAGAAAAAGACAGTTTAATCACAGAGAAATATTTCAAATATAAAAAAAAATTTAAATAAATATTTCATAATAATAATTATTATTGACGAGTGTGTAGAGGCAGCAGCGGTTAATTAAATACATATATATTATTTACAGTGATAGACTTTTGCCTCGTAAAACAGCGGACATTCAATCCCGCAACTCATTGTCAAAGTTTGCAACTTGGCTGGACGAGCAAGGCAAATTGTGCTCAACGAGCCGGTCGCACGGGTCGCGTAATGGACGGCAGAGTGTACAGATTGGTACCAAAAGCATTCTATGAGGTGAGTAGATTATATGATTAATATCACACTATACCCATATATTGTACCCACAGCGTCTATATTTGTTATATTTATTCGCGTAATATTTATCAATTATTTTCTCAAAACTCGGGAAAAATTTACAGAATACTTTGCCAGACTACGGTGTGCCGGAAATGCTCCGTGCCCAACTCGCCAATGTCGTTCTCCGCGCCAAACTTGTCGACCTCGACGAGCCACGTGTCCTTCTTTCACAATCCCTCGATCTGCTCCCTTTTTTGAATTTGGAAAATGTTATCCTGAGCCTGAAAGAGGTCGGGGCTCTAGCGGACGACGACGACGACGACGACAACGATATTCGTCGACGGTTCGACGGAGAGTTAACCGAACTCGGCTGTAAAATGGCACATCTTCCGCTCGACGTTCGAATTTCGAAATTAACCATATTGGACCATGTTTTTGGGGTTTTATCAGACGCTATTATTCTGGGGGTCAGCATGACCGTTAAGGATGTCTTTTCTATGGATCAATGCCAGCCTACCGTTTCCTCTTATACGATTCGGAAAAAATGGGCTCACAATTCAGATAGCGACTGCATTGCCACCTTAAATGCCTACAAGGCGTGGCGAAATGAAAAAGCTAACCATCGATTCAAGACTCGTCAGGCCGAGGGACAATGGGCCCGGATGAATGGCCTTGTGGCAAATGTCTTGCGCGAAATGGACGCTCTGGTAAACGAGATTACCGCAAGGTTGGAGAGATTGGGAATTAAGGAAAGTGTAGGAGCTGATAAGATCATTGTGCAAGGTACGTTCAATTATTCAACGTTCAAGCTTGTTTCAACTATTGATTAAAATATTAAATTACTCGATTATTATTTTCATCGTTTTCTAATTATTTTCCTCGTTTACTTGTAGGCGTAGATCGCAATTTCGTGCTTCAAGTCCTACTCGCCGGAGCCTTCTATCCCAATTACTTTATCAAGCGTTCGCAAAATCGAGAAATTTACGAGGAAGACATGTCAAACCTCGGCGGTTTGGATCCCCTAAAGACAGTTTATTTGAGAGGTTGGCCACAGGAACAACCTGGATATTTATACGCCGAGAAATTTCGAGAGATTTTTTCCAAACGTTTGGGAATTTCCAAAAAACAAATAATAATATCTTTTAAATCATCGCGTGTTTGCGTGCA
>JASTWP010002551.1:0-7500 GCA_030770255.1 Temnothorax ravouxi | reverse complement strand
GCTCTGGTCGCGTCCCACCATATATCTACGCTGCTCCGTCATATCTGCGTGAACCATGTTCGGTCGTAAACGAGCGCGATTGTAAATTTATCAAAAACTAAAGGAAAACACAATTTCGTACAGCATGGACGCACTTTGAGCGCGGTCATGCGCGGGCGACGATTCTTACCCTGACTCGGCAGAGCTGCGTAAGGAGCGCACAGCCTTCCCCAGACGAAGGGTTGCGTTGACCCGTGGCTCGACGTACCCTGCTACGACGAGGGCGACGACGGTGTCAGAACGTCCGCCGCCTCTTGGGTGTCGGACAGCGGTGGATCAGTGGCGGCGGCGGCGGGGCTAGGTTCCCGCGAGGTAATTCCGAGTGCAAACGCGTCCTGCGTTTCACACAGCGGACTAGCGGGGGGGCTGGTTTCCCGCGATGCCAATTCCTCCATGCCGTACTCGCGTACGAGTTTCACTGAACAGCGTTTCATGAGCCGCGCGGACCCGTGGACGGTGCTGACCATCCACCCGGGTAAAAAAACACAATCCGCGGACGAAAGATCGGACACACACACACACACGGGATCGCGACGACGACGACGGTGGCCTCGTGGGAAACGTGTTTCGCGAACGATTCTCTACGCGTGAGCAGAGCGACGCAGCATTCGAGGGAACAATGGCTCGTACTGCAGCGGAGCAGTGTTGCCGCCATCACATGCTCGGATCGTCATTGGGCGCGCGTTCGGCAGACCAAGCCGCTCAGTGGCGGTCAAACGTGATTGGCTCTCGCCTTTAGAACCAACTAATCAACGCAGAGTGTTGATTGGGCGAATTCAATAGTTGTGTATCTGCCGAACGCAGCCATTGTCCCACCGGAGGGCCTCCGTAAAATACCACAAAAACAAAACAAAACAAAATGTTTGCGTTCTTTCCTCACCGAAAGTCAAAAAGTTTGCAACATTGCTAAAAACATTTATCAGCGTTCAATATTAAATCGCTCGCGTCTCGGCGCGGAATCTCTCGCGGAAAAAATTGTAATCTCAACTCGTACGTACATGCAAAACTCTAATATGTTTGAAATTACTAGTTTCAATATGCAATTGGTTTCGTTGTATTTCCGAGATATAATGAAAAAACTCAATGTTATCCACATATTACATGATTTCCGATGGAATAAACCACAAAGTTTACAACTCTGATAAAATATATCGTCGCACCCGCGGAATCGTCCACCTACGACAAAATGAGCCTGCCTTGCGAATACTCTTGTAAATGTTAAAATTGCAGATCATCTCCCATCTTGTTCTATAAACGAGAATAGGTATAGGTGCAGTTGATATCGTTTGTGATTTTAATAAATTGACCTCAATTTAATAACTCGATAATGTAACACAGGTCCCTCGCGTATCGGTCTAATTTTTACTTTCAGGTTCGAAAAATTAAAAAGGGATTCGAGGGCAGAGAGCAGAGCCTTCTCCCTGAATATTCACCCGCGAGATGCTGGAAGCCGTCTCGAGCCAAGCGTATAGAAACGTTTCGTTGATCGTAACGGGTATACAAATGCTGCACGGTGCGCGTGCATCTTGAGATCGGTCATTGTCAATTATTATTATCCCATCTCGAGAAACACAGCGGTGCGCGCGGAGCGAGACCGACCGTGTGACTCTTTACGCGACGCGACGATTAATTCAAGAAAATTTTGTTTCATCATGTATTTATCGCCTACAAAATTATCCTACTCTGTACATTACCGTTTTTTATTTTATCGTTTATATACCACGCTTACGTTAGCGTTTACATACAGATTGGCCTTTACTTATATATCGGCAGCAGGAAGCCGATGCCGAGTGTGGATCAATCCCGTTTACGCGAGTGAAGTGTCGCAAGTTGTTATATTGTCGGTTCAATTTTTTTTTTTAGAGTTGGAAAAGGATAAAAATGCTCCCTTTTTATTTTATACATACATTTCACATGTCCTCTTTTTCTCTTTTATTCACTTGTACCATCTGTTGTATTTTTCAATCATCCATCTCCCCCATCCTCCCTCTTTCTACGTCTCACATTCTTTTCGTGTTGTTTGCCAACTTTTATTTTCGCCGTTTGCAGAAAATGCTCTTAAAATTTGACACTTTATCTCTGAAACATTCCAATTTATAATATATTATGCACGGTGTAAAATAAACCATGTATAATATATGGCGGCAGAATCACACATGGATACGCGAGAAATATATATGTGCAGTTAAGCGGCCAACTCGCACAGAGACGACGACGACGACGACGACGACGACGACGACGACGACGACGACGACGACGACGACGACGACGACGACGACGACGACGACGACGACGACGACGACGACAACAATTAATCTCAGAAATGTGTGTGATATATCCCATTAAACGCCGGGTATCTCGACATGTCGAACAAAATTAATATATATATAATTCATAGCGGAATGAGTTGTAATAAGTTGAATGGCCAACATTTTCGACGCGTGCACGAAAACGATTGCGCGTAAAATGTGAATCGCGCGCCCCAAACGACCCGCGACTATCGGGAAATAGTATCTGATACCCGTTACTGGGCGACGCATTGAATTTAGGAAAATGCCTTTGCAATGTTGAATTGTCGATTACCCCATAACTGGAAGGATTGCCTTTTGAAATGTACATTTCATCAATCGCTTCCGTCTAAAGTCTCTTAATATTAATTTACTATCGTCAATTGCATTTTTTTTTGGCTTGTACATTTCGCGGACGATCCTCGAAGTTTTCTCTACAGTTAAGTCGTTTGGACCCGATAACTCTAAATAACAACTGCTAAATAACAAATTAAATCTGATAATTATGCAACTAGAGTTATCTCTTTTATCGCACAGTTATAAGATCAGATTGCTGTGTCCTCAAAAAAATTATGAAATATCATCTTTACCTGGGACATTCGTCGCGGTACACAAGAGTTGGTGCAAACAGGAAGTACAGATATTGTGAGAACCTGGGGCCGCTCGGTCGTGGAGTTTCGCGTTGTGGGGTTTATACGACAAAAACCTAGGTGCCACACTCCTGACGAAGGCATGACTCTTCATCATCATGCGCATCTAGAGAAAGCAAATATCGTTTCGAATAGAAAGAATCCTTGCTCCAACATCGACTGTAGTCAATATTGAAATAATATATTCAAGATAATTATTAAATACTAACTCATTTAAATACGAATTACGTTAATATCTCTTCTACCGAAAGCTCTTTTTCCAATTCTCACTAAACGCACGTACAATTTAATTTCCATACGTTCCACATTTCTAGCAGGAATAAATCTCGTGATTTATCGCACAGTTCTTATTAATTCGCGAATCGGAAACAAAGTCCTCGACACGTTACTAATTTGTACTATTGAATATAGATGATGCGAGAAAATTGATTTGTTTGGACTTATATTTTGCAGGAAAAATTCACTTTTTTTGCTTCTAACGTCATCATTCAACACGGCTATAGGTGTAGGTTTCTAAAAATGCGTACTTGTCCGATGAGAACAATGAAGCTGCAACATATGGACAAATTCTTGCCGAGCAGCACCTTGACGGGAAAAACGATGAAGATAACTTGATGCAATATAAATGTTGATAGCTAGCCGTAATCCCAAAATTTCCGCATGGAGGCTGCAAAAAGGAAAAATCGTTACAATTAAATTTGATTATTTAAATTAAATCAATCAATTTTGTTTAATATAAATTGTTTTAATCAATTAAATCTAAAAATCTTTACAATTATTCTGGTCAATTATTTTTGCATTGTATTGTTGTGCCTTCATTCGCAATTTGACTATTTATACAACTTTATTTGCCAATTGATTATTAATGATAAGTGTTTCGAAATCATCGGCGATGATTCGAAATGCGCCATAAAGCCGGCTCAGACGTCGCGAGCGTGATCGGAGACAGCGCGACGGTCAGCGAGCGTACGGATCAGCGAGCGCAGCAACGGAGAAGCACCGGCCTTAGCAACGGTTGTTTGGTCGTTAATTTGCCATCTTCTTCTTGAATCAATCGATCGTTTTCGTTCTCGAGATTTTGTGTAACGACACCGAGAGTAAGAGTCGGCGAGACGGACTCAGTGCGTGTAACGAAGCAAGGAAAACTTCTACGGAAGTGGTACGGTTCGAGTCCCGATTGCATGTGACACCGAGATTTGGAGCGGAGTTTTCGACGGAGTCGCGGCGGACCACGACGAGGCCGGACAGGACATCCTTACGCCACCGTTCTTCCTTCTCAACATCCTCCTTATCCACTCCCTAGTGATACGATAACGAGACGCCCGAGAGTTTGAACGTCGTCGCTTCTACCTCGAGAGAGGCTTCAGGTTTGATTACCCGATTCGATTGCGGTGGTATTTTCATGTAACGCATTGTGTCTATTCTCGCCATTAAATCTGCGCTACGTAAAGTTCAGTTTGACATCCGCGTTAAATGTGCATTTCGTGTGCGGGCTTTCAAAATCTTTCTATTGCGTGTGCTTGTGATGTGACATTGTTCGTTTCTCGATTTAATCTCCGCGGTATTACGTGCAGTGCTTTTACAATCATTCTCGCCATTTTATCGTTACGCGCCCGCGTGATATGTTCGACATTGCTTTAACTCTTGATACGATATCCGCATTGCTATGTACAAGTTCGTGTCGAGTGACCCGGTATTTTCCTTATGCGTACGTGCATTGTTTCTTTTCGACATTGTTCCTATACGAGCAATTCCGATAATTCATCCATTACGTGAAGTGCATCAAAATTCGAGTATTATCAAATGCGAATGAAATTAATTATGTCTTCCTTAATGTTTCGATCGAGCACGATGTTGTGGAGATGGGCAACACGATGTTGCGAGTTTACCGCATTGGCACACGGCTGCCGGGGCACACGGCTGCCCGAGATTACCGCTTGGCACACGGCTGCCGGGGCACACGGCTGCCCGAGTTTACCGCTTGGCACACGGCTGCCGGGGCACACGGCTGCCCGAGTTTACCGCTTGGCACACGGCTGCCGGGGCACACGGCTGCCCGAGTTTACCGCGTGGCACACGGCTGCCGGAGAGGACTGTTTTGATAACCGCGACTGATGACTTACGTTACTCTGAGATTACCGCTACGACTGAAATGAGATACACCGCGACTGAGATTACTGCTATGACTGAAATGAGATACACCGCGACTGAGATTACCGCTATCCCATGATAACCGCTCAGCTCAACGAGAACATCCTGCGCGCTAGACATCTTGATCTGCGCGCCATTCATCCTGCGTTCTACGTTCCTGCTTCCTGCGTCCTGCGCGCTAGACATCTTGATCTGCGCGCCATTCATCCTGCGTTCTACGTTCCTGCTTCCTGCGTCCTGCGCGCTAGACATCTTGATCTGCGCGCCATTCATCCTGCGTTCTACGTTCCTGCTTCCTGCGTCCTGTGCGCTAGACAACTTGATCTGCGCGCCATTCATCCTGCGTTCTACGTTCCTGCTTCCTGCGTCCTGCGTGCTAGACATCTTGATCTGCGCGCCATTCAGCCTGCGTTCAACGTTCCTGCTTCTTGCGAATTACGTGCTTGACATTCCTTATACTCGGCGCAACACGAATCAGATTGTCATTACACAACAATAAGAGATTAAATTGAGGCTAGACAAGACTGATTAGTTTTTTAGATATGATGTAAACTTACACAACTTTGAAACTTTACGGCCTAAATATAATGAGAGAAGATACGATGCAAGAGAATTCCAATTACTATCTATCTCTTGTTTATTCTATCAGTGGTATGCAATTTCATTTGTTTATGATCTTTTCTTTTAATACATATTTTAATATGTTCATATCATGTGTGTTCTAATGCTGAAAATAATTGTATGTGTCTTTCTCATATATTGTATATATTTTAATACATACAGATGGTGGTCATGCGTCGATTAAGACGTCTCCAGAAAGGAGTCCACAGGAGTCACCTGCGCATCAAAAACTCAATCGCGATATAGTGTTAAAGGACATCGTCGATTCTGAAAGAGTAAATGTAGCTGAACTGCAAGGACTAGTGAATAATTTTTTACAACCTCTCGAAACATCGAATATGTAAGTTATGTCGCTTAATAGATACAAGAAAAAAAATGTTGAGGTTATATCTTGTATAACAGAAATTTTCAATTATATGTAGATTGAAGAAGGAGGAGTATAAGCAGCTACTCGGTAATGTACACGAGGTTCTCGAGACTCATCAATGTTTATTGGCAAACTTGGAAGGAACCGTTTTGCAAGGACTCTCTGCAAGAGTAGGGAATCTTTTCCTGACTATCGCACCAAGGCTAAAGTCTATTCACGCTACATATTGCAATAATCATCCGCAAGCCGTTTGCATATTAGATAGGTATAGGTAGGTGTCTAGAAAATGTATCTTTTTGTTTTGCGATGGAACGCTATATCATGAATTGAGTCTTGGGCCTTTATTATGGAATTTGAAGGTTTCTGCCCTTCAAGGAGATAATGCAGATATTACGATTTGTTTCTGGCTACTTTGAGATTAAGTTCATGTATTATTATTTTAGAGATGAATTAAATGAATTTATGGAGCGCAGTGGAGCGATATCGCCTGGTATATTGGTATTAACAACTGGCCTCAGCAAACCGTTTCGAAGATTGGACAAGTATTCTGCTATGCTTCAGGAATTAGAAAGATACACCGAAAAAAATCATCCCGACAGAGGGGATACTCAACGTAGCATAACAGTATACAGAGAAATCGCGGTACGATAACTCATCTATATCTTTTATATGTACAAAAAGATATTATCAATGTTCACAATTTACACTTGCTTATCGCAGTCCATTTTATTCGTAGGATCATTGCGCTTCCATACGTAAGCAACGTGAATTAGCACTTCAAATATTAACTAGTGGAATCAAAGGTTGGGAAGGTGAAGAATTAAATTCATTAGGCGAGATTATTCACGTTGGATCAGTAACCCTAGCAACCGGCGTAGATCGTAGAGATAGATACTTTGTTTTATTTCCTACCACACTGCTGGTGCTTAGTACCAGTGCCAGGATGAGTTCCTTCATTTACGAGGTAGACTTGAAAACATCTCTGTCACGCTGCTTTAAAATCACAATTGAAATATATCAAGATTATAATTCACGCTGCGATTATTTGCATAGGGAAAACTTCCGTTAACTGGCATTAATGTAACTGGAATGGAAGACACGGATGAAATAAGAAATGCTCTGGAGATCACTGGTACGGCTATCGATATTTCATGCAAATGTCCTGATACTATCTTGCAAAACAAATAAAGAATGCTATTTTGTGACTTTGCAACAATTGCTTCTTAAAATAATGATGTAAATAATAAAATGCGTATGCTTTACGTATGTTTTAAGGACCAATGATCGAAAGCATCGTCGTGCTGTGTGCTACAAGGGAAGAGAGACAGCGTTGGATCGAACTCTTAATTCAGGAACAGTGCACCAGCCTCCTGAAATCGCCAAC
>JASTWP010002550.1:0-40708 GCA_030770255.1 Temnothorax ravouxi | reverse complement strand
TAACGTTCGACGATTACACGCGATGTCTGCGCGACGAAATTGAAATGACGCGACAGCAGGCTTGCATAAGATCCAAACAACACGAGGTGTACACCGTGTCCGAAACGAAAATAGCTCTAACAAGGGGACCTTCAGGCTAACGGATTTTTTTTTTTTTTGTACTTACTGTACTTGAGGGTCATCACCCAGACATCAATTTCTTAAAGCATTAAGGCGCGCTTTTTCAGAAAAACTCGAGATAATCGATTTTGAAGAATTCCGAGCGAATTTTAATTTTAATGTAAAATTTATCAATCCATGCTAATTAACAGATATTTAATCATCGTTTTCAATGAAAAACTTACATCTTCTTATTTTGAATTGCTTGAAAAATCGTACTTTGTGTTCAAGTAATTTTGAAATTCGAATATTTATAATAAATTAAAATTTTGGCACAAAAATGAAAAACGTCAGGTAGGAAATAAAATACTTTTATATTTTGGAAAATTACGAGAAAATACAGCGCAAAAATGATATTAATAAAAATATTGTTTAATTTTTAAAAGTGAATTATATGATATGAAATATATAGTATACAGTCGTTTTACACGTCAATATTGCACGAACCAGGATGATATTTATCGTAAAAGCTAGGGAAACAGTAAGTTTCACGGTATCTAGCACATCATATGAACGCAGATATTTTACAGGAGCAAGGTTTTTTTAAAATTTTTGTTGGAAAACACACTTCATTGACGTTCATAAAAATGTCTCTGTCATCACAAAGGCTTGAAGCGAACCACGCGTATCGAATCATGAAGATTGCATTAAAATTAAATCTATTGTACATCACCAGCTGTTCTCTCCAATCTTTAAGAACATGATTCGATACGCGTGGTTCGCTTCAAACCTTTGTGATGACAGAGACATTTTTATGAACGTCAATGAAGTATGTTTTTCAACAGAAATTTTAAAAAAAACCTTGCTCCTGTAAAATATCTGCGTTCATACGATGTGCTAGATGCCGTGAAACTTACTGTTTCCCTTGCTTTTACGATAAATATTATCCTGGTTTGTGCAATATTGACGTGTAAAACGACTGTATACTATATATCATTTTTGCGCTGTATTTTCTCGTAATTTTCCAAAATATAAAAGTATTTTATTTCCTACCTGACGTTTTTCATTTTTATACCAAAATTTCAATTTATTATAAATATTCGAATTTCAAAATTACTTGAACACAAAGTACGATTTTTCAAGCAATTCAAAATAAGAAGATGTAAGTTTTTCATTGAAAAACAATGATTAAATATCTGTTAATTAGCATGGATTGATAAATTTTACATTAAAATTAAAATTCTGTGTACATAGCGCGCTCGGAATTCTTCAAAGTCGATTATCTCGAGTTTTTCTGAAAAGCGCGCCTTAATGCTTTGGGAAATTGATGTCTGGGTGATGACCTTCAAGTACAGTAAGTACAAAAAAAAAAATCCGTTAGCCTGAAGGTCCCCTTGTAAGTCCAGTACGATGATAAACGATACATTATACCCGGTTCTACCGAGACGTTGCCATGGGGGCATTATAAAATACCTTAAATATATATTGTAATTACATTTAGATATTTATGAAAATAAATGACTCATTTGTATGTATAATATGTTTTTATATTGTAATAAATTTTTTTACAATACATTATTCTTGTGTATCCACGAATTGTGTGAATTATCAAATCCTAACCACTTTACATAAACCTCATCCCCCCTTTTGCGCAAAACTTTTTCAACGAGATACACGTCGGGATTAGCAACGCGATGTAACTCGTATTCGTAGAAGCCGCCGGCGACGGGTTTTCCGCAGGAATCTTCCAACAGATACGTCACGGGATTAGTTTTCTGCACTTTGACGATTCTAAACACCTCCGTGGTCCAATTTGGCGTGTATCCTTTCTCGAAGATTGTCTTGAATTTACTCACGCGTACCGAGTCGCCCACTTTGAATCGCGCGGGAGCAGCGATCTTTACGTGACTGTACACCGTTGTTAGGAGCTTGTCGGCGATCGCGGGGGTAACATCGATAGGTCGCATGCCGATAGTTCGATGCTTTCGCGCGTTGTAATCCGATACGAGACCCGGCAGCGAGTCGATCCATTTGTAATTTCCATTGAGCGTAAACATTTTCCACATGTCGTTCTTGAGCGTGCGATTGAATCGTTCGACGACCGATGCCTTCATTACGGAATAGGTCGAATAGTGATTGATATTATGTTTCTTCAAGAGTTTCTGCACGTTTGCGTTGTAAAATTCTTTGCCCTTGTCAGTCTGCAGATTTTTCGGACATCTTCCGCCGTCTCGAATTATTTTCGCAATCGCCGTAGTAACCTCGGTTCCACTCTTGGCCTTGAGCGGTACGGCCCATGCGTGCTTGCTCAGCACGTCGATAACGGTGAGTATGTAGTGGTAGCCTCTGTTGAATCGCGTGTATGGGCGCATCTCGACCACATCCGCCTGCCACAGGTCATCGTATCCGCGCACTATGACGCGTCTTCGCGAAAAATTTCTTCTCGCAGGAGCGTGTAATTCTTCCACCAGCCTCCGTTTCTCAGTTGATTGCTTCTTACTAGCCATGACGATGACGCGCAACTGACGCAGAGATCAGATGTACGTTCTTATCTATTCGCGATGATACGCGATAATTACTTCTTGAATCATCTTTTGAAGCTCGTTTAGGGTAATTTGCACGTCATTCTGGAATGCAACCATCTTTCTCTCGATTTCATCCTGCCGATCTTTCAAAATTTGCACGCTCTGCTGCACGTAACGTTTATTGGCCGCATCGCCATCATCTACAGGCGGCGCTATCCGTCGAATCTTGCGCGATTTCGCGTCAAAGTCGGTGGCGACCACGCAAAGAGCGTTATCGCGCACGTAATTTCTGATTAATCCTCTCCATTGATAGTACGGTTCCGCACCGCCTCTTCCGAGCGATATACCAAACTTGTTGATCGGCATTTCGATGTTGATTGAATGACTCGCCGACGCGCGGTTTAATTTATAATAAGTCCAGCCTCGCGAAGTTCCTCGATAATCGACAGGATCTCGTTATCGTGACCGGTGTGACCCGCAAGGCGCGAAGCTTCGAGCAATCGGAGACGATCTACAAGCTCGTTGGGATCGTCCCAATGAACATAGTCGATCTTGTTGTCGTTTAATGTCATGGCACGCGGTATACCTTTTCCAGCTTTTTTACCCGAAATCAGCGGTGCAATTATATGATCGATCTTGTTGCCGTTTAATGTCATGGCACGCTGTATACCTTTTCCAGCTTTTTTACCCGAAATCGACGATGCAATTATATGATTGATCTTGTTGCCGTTTAATGTCATGGCACGCGGTATACCTTTTCCAGCTATTTTACCCGAAATCAACGGCGCGATTATATTTATGTATTTGTGTCCTCTGTTGCCATTTATTGAGCATGAGCATCGTAATTGCGTTTATGAGCACTCGTCGTCAACAGAATGCTCTTGTATGTTTGCATGTCGTCCTCCGTGTAGATGTCATAATCGGGAAGTTTCTTAAAGATCAACTCGTAAAGACCGCGTGTGCCTGCGTGTCGTGTGCCGTTGATAATTATGTTGTCCGCGTTGTCCACGTCAAAAGGTTTATTACCTAGCATCATTCCATCGTTGCTGAAATAAACGCCGTATACGGTGTCTATACCGCTTTCTTGATCGCCACTGAGAACTGCCCCGACGTACTTTTGGCTCAATGGACCCAAGTGATCTCGCAACGTTTCTCGACCCTCAGATGTTTGCAACTGCTCCCGAACAGACGTCACGAGTGAGTCATCCGTGGTTTCGAAAACATCCTCGTTTGCGAGTGATTCGAGCATTGGGGGTTGTACGGAAGGCGCTGAGGTTATCGGTGGTTCATTCAATGAATCTTTCGATCGTTTCGATTTACGCGGTTGTAAAATTTTGGGTATTTCGCTCAAATTAGATGGCATATTTATCGATCGTTTCAACGTAACCGGAGTTGAAGCCATTACAGAGTCGTTAAACGAGGCGTTTGGTCGTTTTCGTTTGAGCTTTGGCTCTTCGTCTTCCCACGCCGTTTCATTCTCAATCTTTGACACATCAGATTCCTTGCCAACGGTGTTTTCGGCAATCTGCCTTAGAGGCTCGATGATGGGCTTAAAGTGTCTCTCCAACGCGATATCTTCCTCCATTTTACCTGTTTTCAAGGCGTGATACTTTTTGCGAATCGAATTGCTCGTTTTCGCAATTTGATTTGCTATCCTCTCGCGCTCTCTAATCTCCTCGCCGCTGTCCATGTTGCGATAACGTTGTTCAATCGACGCGTCGACGACAACTAAGCACGTTTCGGTATCGCAAAGTCGTTAAATCCTTTTCTGTATCGACCATTCGAAATCGCGCTGTCCTTGTCTATCACCACAAATCCATACTTTTGCTGCCAACATGTATGACACAATTTACTGAAATCATCGTAAGACATATCTGTGTTTACGTGATCGTTGTATACGTGTTTCAGATTGGTACCATCCTGTTTAAACAGAATCAATAAATTCGCGTTGTCTCGTATCAGATGCTTCGGTATCTTTGCATACGTCTGACAAAGATAGAAGGAGTCAACGTGCGCGTGCCGGCCCATTGCAAAGTATTCTCTTATCGTATCCTGCTTGTCGCACGCCACGTCATCAAAGATAAAAATAGAATTCGGGAGCGCCTCGCTCGGTGGAATGACGTCACTGTTATTCGAAAACGTAAAGTAGCCAATCTCTTCTATCGGTGTTAGTATATTCTCCAAATATCGATATTTCGGTTGTTGCAACGATTTCGAGTACACATACACGTTCTCGAAACGTACACCGTGCGGACTTTCCAGCAAGCTTATCAAGACGTTTGTCTTGCCGCAATTCGACGGACCGCAGATGATACCGCGTATAGAAATCGGTAGCACGTCTCCATGTTTGCGTACCTCTTTCGTTAACTGTATCCTATCGTCAAAGTTTGTCACTTTGATCGTCCGCGATTGTCGTACGAACCGCATTTTACCTCCCCTCCACAACGAATGAAAAACAGTATCGAGAAAGCTGGCCTATTTATAGAGGCGCGTAGAGCTGAGATGCTCAGTCTTTAAAATGTTTTTGCTCGTGTCGGATAACAGCGATATTTACGATTTAACCGCCGAGCAGTTGAAGTATATACCAAAGGTCATTCTACTACGACAGTTTTATAATTACATAGATTATTTGTGGGATAAGCTTCCCGAACATATCAAGGCAGATTCGGAGGTTCAGCAATATCGTCGCTGTTTAAAACATTATAATTTGCCGAGTCAGCAAACGCACATCGACGGTCCGCCACCGTTGATAAAAAACTGCGGCGAATGCCGCCGAAGATAGGTCGAGGTCTGCTGAATCGCGCGATAAATGCGCTTCCGATCGAATTACATATCCCCGGCTATCAATTTTGCGGTCCGGGAACTCATTTAGAAACACGATTGGCAAGAGGTGATCGGGGTATCAATCCATTGGACGCAGCGTGCCGCGAGCACGACATAGCCTACTCGCGTAGCAACGATCTCGCAGAACGACACGTGGCAGACAATATACTCGCCGCGAAAGCGCGAAAACGTGTCACCGCGAACGATTCGACTCTCGGAGAGAGAGCTGCAGCTACAGCCGTCTGGGCGGCCATGAAGGCTAAAACGAAACTCGGTATGGGTTTGAAAACGAAGAAAAAGAAGAAGAACAAGCGAATACTTCCGGTAGCGAAACGCGGCGGTATCCTACCGATCCTGCCGTTGTTGGGGGTTCTCGGTTCGTTGGTCGGTGGAGCGGCGGGAGTCGCAAAGGCCGTGAACGATAACAAAGCCGCGCGACGTCAGCTGGAAGAGATGCAACGTCACAATCGCGCCATGGAAGGTCACGGACTTTATCTCGCTCCGTACAAACGCGGACGGGGAGTCTCGAGAAAAAAAAAAACGTCGAAGAGACTCTAAAAATCCCCAAGGGTGTAACTACCAACGTGCAATTGCAACAACTTGCAAAACGTATGCGCATTCCATATTTTAGAGGTATTTTCATGCGCGACTCGTTACCGATCGGCGGTATACGTCGAAACGAGAGCGGTATCGTGAATTTGGATAATGCTGAGGGACCGGGTACTCACTGGGTGGCGTACGCGAAGAGGGGAGATCGTGTCATATATTTCGACAGTTTCGGCAATCTTCGACCGCCGAAAGAATTGGTGCGATATTTCGAACCGAGCGTGACGAAGATAGAGTACAATCGCACGCCTTATCAGCGCTACGATCAGAGCAATTGCGGACAACTGTGTCTGCGCTTTCTACAGTCGGTTGACAATCAATTTAAAGACCGGCGTTACGATGTTTAATCTCAGTATTCGTTCAAACATGTCACTGACATTTACGCTCACCGGCAAGAGCAGCATCCTCGCGGTGAGCTACTTTCCCGCCGTGGATTTGAGCGATGGCGATTACGAGCTCGGTCTGACAGATTTTGAAACCTATCACACGATACCGAATGTAAATTCGTCGAACAATAAATTCTACTATGACGATGACGAGACGACAACAAGGAGATTACCATTCCCGAAGGATCGTACGAACTGCGTGATATAGACATGTATCTGAAACGCGCTCTTTTATGGAACCAATCCAATATTGTCTCGACAAACGAAGATGAACCGCACCCATTGATTGTTATTCGGGCTAATAACAATACGATGAAGAGCGAGATCAAGTGCGCTTATCGGATAAATTTCACCAAACCGAACAACATTGGATCGCTGCTAGGATTTTCAGCGAATCGCGTGCTGGAGTCGCGACAATGGCACGAATCGGATGTTCCGATAAATATCATCAACGTAAACATTATTCGCATAGAGTGTAACGTGACCGCGGGTGCGTACAGCAACGACAAGCACGTGCACACGATACACGAGTTTTCACCGAGTGTGCCTCCTGGATATAAGATATCGGAAACGCCGGCACAGATCATTTACCTTCCGATCATCGTACGGAGCATTTCGGACTTGACGCTTCGCGTCGTGGATCAGGACGGTCGATTGATTGATTTTCGTGGAGAGGAGATCACCGTTAGACTGCATGTACGAAGACGACAGCGATAACGTGAGATGCTCGTACTGAACGAAGCTGAGCAGGTGCAACAGACGAGAAACAAAATTAGAGAGACAATCCGATCGCCAAAGAAGAAACTCACCGCGTCGAACGTTGAATTTTTGAAATCATTGGGTTTCGCCGTACGAAATGGCTAATATCTTAAACATTGGAGGTGAACCGATCTTTGACGACAGCGTCGTCAAGATTGAGACACACACGTACAATCCGTACGCCAACACAACGTTTGGACATAACGATGAGATAAGAATACCCATACAACAGCAGGATTTATACACGTTGCCGTGCGAGAGCTTTCTCTACGTTGAAGGAAGATTGACGATAAAGAGAAAAAATGACGAGTCTGAGACAACGCTTGCGAATAATTGCGTGGCGTTCATGTTTGACGAAATTCGATACGAGCTCAATGGCGTGGAGATTGATCGCAACAGAAACGTTGGAATAACCAGTACCATCAAGAACTATGTATCGTTTACAAATGACAAAGCAAAAATTATGCAAAATGCTGGATGGGACATTTCTCACCCGGAGGGATATTTCAACTATTGCGTACCGCTCAACACATTGTTGGGCTTTTGCGAGGATTACAAACGCGTGGTTGTTAACGCTCGTCACGAATTAATTTTGATACGAGCGCGCAGCGATAACAATTGCATTGTGGGAAATCCGGCGACGGAGCCGGAAATTGAATTGTTTAAAGTACAGTGGCGAATGCCTCACGTCACATTAAACGAGATCAATAAGCTATCCATGCTACGGGCCTTGGAAAGCGGGCGATATCTTAGTGTTAGTTTCCGTTCGTGGGATCTGTATGAGTACCCTATGTTGCAGAGCACGACCAAGCATTCGTGGGCCGTTAAAACGGCGACTCAGCTGGAGAAGCCGCGGTACGTTATCTTTGCGCTGCAGACCGGACGCAAGAATATCATGTCGCAAGATGTTAGCGTATTCGATGACTGTAACTTGACCAACGTGAAACTTTATCTAAACTCTGAATTTTATCCGTACGATGACTTGAATCTGGATTTTGGCAAAAATCGATACGCCGTCCTTTTCGATATGTATGCGCGTTTTCGTAAAACTTATTACGGATACGACTGCTTCGATACGCTTTGCACCGTGGTTACATTCCTGACAAAAGGACCTTTTGTTGTCATTGATTGCTCGCGACAAAACGAATCTGTCAAGAGCGCCACCGTGGATGTGCGAATAGAATTTGACTGTAAAGAGAATGTACCGGCAAATACTACCGCCTATTGTCTCGTCTTGCATGATCGCGTAATCGAATACTGTCCGTTGTCGAACGTAGTGCGCAAAATCATGTAAATTGCAATATCAGCGGATATTGCGATATAAGAGGCACTGATGTACCACGATAAGCTACAGATTGCTCCGTCGTTTCGTCATGATCGTACCAACGTTTGTCGATCTGCAAGGATTCACCGTCGGGATGAAATTTGTCGTAAAGGAGGTGGCGGTTCTGAGAAACGGGGCCGTTTTGGCGCATTACATTTTTACATGTCCCATGCCATGGAGTCTCCTCATGAAATCCGACAAGTCGTGCGCTTCCTGGTTGATTGCAAATCACCATGGACTACGATGGGAGGATGGAAACGTACCGTACAGCATGGCGAAACATCTAATTACATCGGCCGTGCTTGGAGAGGGTGACGAGACGTCGACTCTTGTGTACGTTAAGGGATGTCAGAAACGAGAATGGCTGGTGGATCTACTTGAGAATAAAGCGAGAAAAAGTCTAAACATTGAGACTTTGGATGCGGATTATGAAGATATCGAATCTTTAAATAATCTAGATGTTACTAATACTATAAGATGTGAAAAACATGTTAAGAATTGCGCGTTACAAAATGTATTAAAAATATCTAACTGGTGGTCGCGACACCAGAAATATGTATGATTTTTTTTAAAATAAACTATAGATGTATACATATATAACTGTTTTATTTCTTTTCCCACATAATATAATATAGATGTTTTAGTTGTTTTTAAAGACGTTTTAGTTGTTTAAAAGATGTTTTAGCTGTTTAATAGCTGTTTTTAAAGGTGTTTTAGCTGTTTGATAGCTGTTTTAATATCTGTTTTTAAAGCTGTTTTAGTTGTTTTAAGGATATCTGTTTAATAACTGTTTTTAAAGGTGTTTTAACTGTTTAATAGCTGTTTTTAGAGGTGTTTTAGCTGTTCGATAGCTGTTTAATAGCTGTTTTTTAAAGGTGTTTTAGCTGTTTGATAGCAGTTATACAGATCAAATGATCGAAAGTCACGTTATTGTTTTCGTGAACATACGTGTCCTCGCGGTGTCTTCGTCGCAGGACACGTGCAAAACTGCACATCGTAGATTTTTCGGAAGGCGCATCCTCGCTTCTCATTTATTTGATAGCGGTTCAGAGTATCCACCGGCGATTGCAAGATGCAACGGTAAGTAAAAGATTATTTTTCATGACAGCTAGTTTTTGATAATATAATATGTCGCAGATAAATCACGTACAAACCCTCTCTCTTCTTTTTTCGACCCTTATAATTGAGCTCTGCTTCGGGTCAGAGCACAGTCTCTCTTTGCAAACATACGGCTTATTACATAGATTTTATTAAATAACTGCTATATAATGGCTTATATTGAAGATGTGATTCAAATATCTTATCCAACGACTGGGGTGTGTATAACAATTCGCAATTAAAGTGTAAATTTGTAAATATTAACTGGTATATAACTTTTACAGATAGTATGGGTTGATAACATACCCATCGTTGAGGTACGCGTTACAGATATGGTGAGAATTCGAATTCTTCGTGGTCAGGTATGTATACTTTGTATCTTTATATTTTTAACACTTTTTTATTTTTATGTAAAATCTGATTTCAGCGACAAATATATCGTGATGAGGTGAGAATCGATGGCTTCTTGAATTTGGAGCATCAAAGGTGGACTCGCTATTTCAGATCGATTGATCGTGAAGCCAATGATCTAATATGGGAGCAGAGCGGCGAGGAAGACATATTCGATTTACAAATTTTGTTCGGAATGCGTATATACGAGCCGGAAATTTGGTAAAATTATTTTAAAAATACTTCAAATACATTATTTGAAGAAATGTATAACTTCAAAATATAAAATATAAAATAATTTTTAAATCTGTATTTGTTTTCCACTATTTCGTCGATTCCATTCCCTTTAGATAAGCTAGTAATAGTGATGCTTAAATAGGGCAAATAATTTTATAAAAATAGTAAAAAAACATTATATATGCTTCATACAAACATTATAATTTAAATATGTTTAAAAAGCTTAACATATAATATTATTTACACGTTAAAGAAGTTTAAATATAATGGAGAATGAACGAGATCACCCGAGATAGAGCGAGAAGACGAGTGCGAACGGCGGAGAAATAACGGGGGCCGGGAGCGCGAGAGACCGCGCGAACGGAGGAGAGAGAGATAACGTGCGAACGGGAGAGAGAGAGATAACGCGAACTGAGGAGGAGGCCGCGAACGGGAGCGAGAGGGACCGCGCGCAACGGGGGCCGGGAGCGAGAGGGACCGCGCGCAAACGAGAAAACGCACGCGAACGGGGGAGATAACGCGAACGGGGGCCGGGAGCGAGAGGGACCGCGCGCGAACGGGGGCCGGGAGCGAGAGGGACCGCGCACGAACGAGAAAACGCGCGCGAACGGGGAGATAACGCGAACGGGGGCCGGGAGCGAGAGGGACCGCGCGCGAACGGGGGCCGGGAACGCGAGCGGGTGACGTCACGCGGACTAGCGCGGCGAAAACGCGGTCGCCCCTCACCCCGCGGCGCGGCGAAAACGCGGTCACCCCGCGGCGCGGCGAAAACGCGGTACCCCGCCCCCGCGACGCATGAAAACGCGGTACCTCCCTCCCCCGCCCCCGCGACGCATGAAAACGCGGTACCCCCCTCCCCCTCCCCCGCGACGCATGAAAACGCGGTACCCTCCCCCCCCCCCGCGGTATCTCCCCCGGGGTACTCTTCTCCCCCCCGCGGTATCCCCCTCCCCCTTCCCCCGCGGTATTCCCCCTCCCCCTTCTCCCCGCGGTATCCCTCCTTTCCCTCCCCCCGCGGTATTACCCCTCCTTCTTCCCCCGCGGTATCCCCCCTCCCCCTCCTCCGCGGTATCCCCCCTCTCCCTCCCCCCGCGGTATTCTTCCTCCCCCTCCCCCGCGGTATCCCCCCTCCTCCCCCCGCGAAATCTGATACCCTTGTGTAATCTGACACCGCCGCGGTGGGTTAGAACCGGCCTAGCTTACCTACTTAATTCCTTCCACCACAGACTGCAATGTGGTACACTGTGGAGGTGGGACCAAATAGAATCAATTTTTTAGATACCATTGTTATTATTAATAACGGGATTATTGAGTTTGATTGGTATCACAAGCCTACGTTTTCGGGACGATATTTAAGTTTTTTCTCTCACCACCCTGATTGTCAGAAGATCGGCACGATCATGGGTATGGTGGACAGAGCGTTTTTATTATCCCACCCGAGGTATCAACAAAAAAACATTAAAATGCTCATTGATATTTTGCTGGCCAACGGATACCCGTTGGAACTCGTTTTTAAGATTGTTAATAAAAGAATTACTAAATTGATTAACGAGGCAACAGAGGGAGATCAGTGATGGATGCTCACATTTCGGATGGCGGGGTTAAAGATCGTTTCTTCGTCATCCCTTATATTAAGAAAATCACTAATAATTTGGTTAAAACAGTTAAAAAAGTTTAATCTCCGGACTGCAATTGTTGGCTTGAATAAATTAAATTGGATTATTAGACCTTTGAAAGACAAGCTACAGAACAACTTTTTGAGCGGAGTTGTCTACAAAATATGCTGTCAGGATTGTGACGCTTCATACGTTGGCCAGACTAAGAGACAGTTGGGAACCCGCATCATCAAGGAGCATCGTAACCAACTTAGTAGAAATCCGAGGGATCTTTCTGTTGTGTCACAACATCGGTTAGAGGGTACATGAGTTTGATTGGGACAATATTTTAATTTTGGATCGCGAGAGATCTTACCTAAGGAGAAGCATTTCTGGAGATGTTTTATATTAAGCGCCAAAACAACGGCATTAACTTACAGGAGGACACGGCGGGACTTAGTAATGATTACATGCCTGTTATTGAGGGACTTCCATACTGTTGAATTTCTTTTCTCACTTCGGTTTTATTTATGCCATTCCGATGCTTCATGATATTTCGTCATTGTAACTCTTGCGCCCGTCCTGGATAAGGACGTTTTGACGTTCATAAGAATTACGCGGAGAGATGGTGTCGTATATCTTATCAATTTGACTGTCAGGTAACTCTTGCGATTCTTTTTTAAGGTATGACTATATATATTTGTTTAATTTGTTTCTTTGTATGGAATTAAGGTAACAGTCACGTTGAGGATACGAGATCCATACTCTCATAACCGGAGAGCGGAATTTAACTGCATTTTTTACTACTTGTGACCACTGCATTTCACTCGACCATCTATATGTACTGAGGAGGGTCCAAAGCAAGGACTGAAACGTTTACTTTATTATATATATTTTATTCAATTTGTAATTTTTATTACTGTCGCCCGACCATTTGTTGATGCTGAGCCTTCACGTGTCCTTTATTTGACGCAGCTGTGCTGAAACGGGATAGGTTACGAAATCTATGCGTACTCGTGCGTACTTTTGATAATACACGAAGTAGTTTAATTACTGTTACGTAACGACGTGTACATGGAGCCGGCAGAGATGGAACTGAACTAACATAAGTATAATAGAAAGAAAACTCGACTCTCTGAATGCAAAATCCCGGCCATAGATCATAATAAACTAGTGACAATATCGCCGAATCTGGTCGGTAACTAGATCGCGACCGCAGCGCCACACTCTTGTGTGATTGTTATATCCAACACTCCTCCTCAATCACACAAGACCACAACTTTCTCGTAGTGTCTTAAACCGATGTGCTGGTAGTGGTTTTGTAAGTAGATCCGCCAGCATAGTCTCTGTTGGACAGTACTTGCATTGCACGTCCCCTTTGTTGATGAAGTCCTTCACAAAATGATACCTAGTATCAATATGTTTAGTGCGGTTTGACAGCTTCTCTTCCTCGATGAGTTTGAAACAGCTCTGGTTGTCCTCGTATATAGTGATTGCTCCGCCAACTGGATGCTTCATGTCATCTAAAATTCGATGTAGCCATAAAGCTTCTTGACAAGCGCTGGACAGAGCAACGAATTCTGCCTCGGTTGTTGATAGAGCCACACACGTTTGCTTCCGACATGCCCAGCTCACGACTCCACCATTGACCAGAAATATGTAGCCACTGTTTGATTTCCGGTCTGCTTTGCTTTCAGCCCAATTTGCATCCGCGTAGCCGAAAACAAACTCCTTGTTTGTCGCCTTGCCCAATGTTAGCTTCAGTTTAGAACTGCCGACCAGGTATTTGACAACTCGCTTCAACTCGTTCCAGTCACGTTGTGTTGGTCCACTAACCTTTTGCGCCAGGATTGACACGCTAGCTGATATGTTCGGTCGAGTGCACACCGAAATGTAGAGCAGACACCCGATCAGACGTTGATAGTTTGCATTGTTGAGTAAAACCTCCGTTTCATCCTTTGATTTGTCGTAGTTCGGGTCGATTGGCACGTTTGATGCCTTAGCTTTATTCAACCCAAACAATGATGCCACTTGATGAATGTAGTTCGTCTGACAAATTTGATAGTATCCATCTGGATTCTTATCGATTTCCAATCCTAAATAGTGCCGGATCTCTCCAAGGTCCTGCATCTCGAATTTCGAAGAGAGTGCTTTCTTCACTGATTCGATCACTTGAAGCTCCTTACTTGCAATGATCAAATCATCCACATAAATAAGTATAAAGCACCACTCGTTGCTCAGCTTCGCTAAATACATGCATGGATCCGCATTACTCTGGATGAACCCGAGCTTTTCTAGTGCGTCATGAATCACCTCATTCCACGATCTAGCTGCCTGTTTGAGTCCATATATGCTTCTATTGAGTAAGCAAACAAGATCCAATTCGCCTTCTCGCTCATATCCTGGCGGCTGTTTCATATAGATCCTTTCTTTTAGTCTTCCATTTAGAAAAGCCGTTTTTGCATCCCAGTGAAACACCAGCATGCCCTGTTTCGCTGCTACAACCAAGAGAATTCGGAACGTTGTTTGCTTCACCACGGGAGCGAACACTTGATCATAGTCTGTCCCATACTTTTGCGAAAATCCTTGGGCGACTAACCGCGCTTTGAAACACTTGATGCTCCCATCCGCATTCGTCTTCAATTTGAAAATCCACTTGCATCCTACTGGCTTTCGATCGCTTGGCAGCTCACACAGCTCCCAGGTCTCGTTCTTCATCAGCAAGTCCATCTCGCTATCCATGGCCTTGATCCATTCGGCCTTTTGTTCGCTAGCCATGACCTCGGCCAACGTCTTTGGTTCTGCTACTTGAGTGCTTACTGCATTGATTTCCTCAATAAAGCGACGAGGAGGGACGCCTTTATTTACACGTTGTGAGACGCGTACCTGTTGTTGCTGCTCTGCTTCGCCATCCTCATCACCCGATCGTTCTGTTTGCTCATCTGCAGATTCGTACTCCGAATCACTGTTCCACTCACGAATATTGTTCCACTCCTCCTGAATGATTACTGGTTTTGGATCCTGCTCGTCTAGGTTGATCTCGATACTGTCTGACTCGTCCTTTGATAAATTGATGTCAACTCTTGACGCAGAATACATTTTGTTAGTAAAGCGCACGTCCCGACTGATGACCATCTTCTTTCGAAGCGGATCGTAGCATCTGTATGCCTTAGAGTGCTCGTCATAACCAACGAAGATCATTGGTGCCGCCACGTTGTCCAATTTGCGTCGCTTCTCTGAGGGTATGTGAACAAAACATTTAATTCCAAAAATTGCAAGATGTTTCGTACCTGGCTTGCGTCCGGTCCACAATTCATATGGTGTTCTGTCGATTGCCCGGGAAGGTGAACGATTCTGGAGATAATTAGCTGTGTTCACCGCTTCTGCCCAAAAACTGTATGGCAACCCGGCCTCAAGAAGCATGCATCTCGCCATCTCGATAAGCGTCCGGTTTTTCCGTTCTGCCACACCATTTTGCTGTGGTGTGTACGGTGCTGTATACTGCATTCGGATTCCTTCCGTTTTCAGCATTCCGATGACCTGATTCCCGACGTACTCTCCTCCTCGATCCGACCTAATCACTTTAGGTTTACGTCCAAACATAGTCTTTACCATTTCTATATATTCTTTCAGCTTGATTTCAACCTCTGACTTTTGTTTAATCAAGTAAATTACTGTATACCTGGTAAAGTCGTCGATAAATGTGAGCACGTACCGCATCCCACTTGGTGATACTGTCTGCATGGGTCCGCAAACATCTGTATGGATGAGATCGAGCGGAGCTGTCGATTTGCTTAATGATTGTTTCGGGAATTTCATGCGTGTCAGTTTACCTTGAGCACACACTTCACAAAATGTCTTAATGTCACAGTTTTCAATCGTCATGTCATTGGTCAGTTCTTTCGAGCACATTAACTTCACTGCTTCTGGATCACGGTGACCAAAAACTCGATGCCAATAGTGGATGCACTTCGATTTGTGTTCACTCACCATACATGCCTTTATTGGTTCACGTAATCGGAAAAATTTGAATGTTCGTCCGCAATTCCGATCTTTCTGTCTTTGTACGAGATTTCACACGCGCCTGGCACAAAATTCACTGTATAACCGTTGTCTAAAAGTTTCTTTACCGACAGTAAGTTTCCGTCAATATCCGGAGCGTACATCACTTCCGAGACTGTAGCCTGCGATTCAACACCATCTGCATTCACGAATCGAATCACGCATGTCCCTTTACCTTTTACGCTCACTTTTTCACCGTTCGCGACGTTGAGATTATTGCACACTGTTTTATCAAGCGACACAAAGTACCGTTCATCGCTCGCTATATGGCACGTGGCTCCCGAATCAATGACCCAACCTGCATGACTGCCAGCCTTAACCATGAATAAAAATTCCTGATTTTGTTCTACTTTATTGAGCTTCTCCGGTTTCGACGCCTTATTTTCTTTATCCTGCTTCTCCTTTGTCTTCGTTTCCTTACTCTGTTTTTCTTTCCAGGTTTTGTATCGCGTGCAGTCGCGCTTCATGTGCCCACTTTTCTTGCAGAAGAAACATGTTGTGCTTCTATCCGTTGTCTTCAATACTGCTTCACCGCCATCGCCGCCATGCGCTTCCTTTCGACGATTGTATTCCGCGAGCAACTTCGATTGCACCAAGCTCAAAGTCAGGTCTGCCTCCGGCCTTGTTTCGAGCGCCGTGACCAGCGTGTCGTAGCTTCTCGGCAGGCTGCTTAATATCATTCCAACGATCCAACTGTCCGAAAGTTCTTCACCGAGATCTGTTAATTTCTGAAACAAATCCGTCAGATTGGTCAAATGATCGTCCATGTTGCCACTTTCTTCCATTTTACTACAGCAAATACGCCGAATCAGAGTCACTTTATTGCTCAACGTGCCTTTTTCATGATACGCCTTGAGTGCGTTCCATGCTTCCTTTGCTGTCGTCGAGTTCCTTATGTGACACAATTGACTGTCGTCGACCAAAAGTCCGATCCATCCGCGCGCTTGATCATCTCGCTGTTGCCATGCAGCAATCTGTTCCGCATTTATGCCATCCGCCCCTGCCACTGGTTTGTCCTCACTCACAACACTCCACAGTTTTTCCTTCATGAGTAACATCTCCATTCTGTATTTCCACACGAAGTAATTTTGTCCGTTTAACTTCGCTATGGTTGCCTTCATTACGTCCGCCATTTTTGCCTCGTCGAAAAAACACTTTATGCACGCACAAAATCTGGGCCCATAACCTGTTGATGCTGAGCCTTCACGTGTCCTTTATTTGACGCAGCTGTGCTGAAACGGGATAGGTTACGAAATCTATGCGTACTCGTGCGTACTTTTGATAATACACGAAGTAGTTTAATTACTGTTACGTAACGACGTGTACATGGAGCCGGCAGAGATGGAACTGAACTAACATAAGTATAATAGAAAGAAAACTCGACTTTTTGAATGCAAAGTCCCGGCCATAGATCATAATAAACTAGTGACAATATCGCCGAATCTGGTCGGTAACTAGATCGCGACCGCAGCGCCACACTCTTGTGTGATTGTTATATCCAACACCATTGTCGCGAACGAGCTCTCATTTGCCTTGTTTTGTTTATTCATCTCTACTGTCTTCCCGGTGACGTTTAATTTGCTTATCAGACAAGTGACATATATGGGTTTTATCATGCAACTTCCGATAAAGACTCCAGAAATAGGTTTTACACGTTTTAAAATACCTATTCTATTTCGATCTGCAGCTATTGGTTGTATGATTGTTTTACTGCGCAGGGGTTGAATTAGCTTTTTATACGGTTAGAGCTTAAGATTTACTCCGCCAATTCTCAATTTTTCCCATGGAGACAGTCAGTTCTTTGACAGTCCATGGAGTGCTTTTTGATGAAATCGATTCCTAGTATTCCTTTATAGTCCATCGGGAAGTCGTCGTTTACCACGTATATTGTGTGGCGCATGACTTGTTTTCCCAATTTTATTGTGGGTTTTATTTTTCCAAGGGTATACAGTTGGTGTCCTGTTATCTCTGTTTAGTGCAAACTTCTTTTCACGCATTTGTGTATTGCCTTTCAAATTGCCTATTTTGATAAAGGTTAGCGCTGCTCCGGAATCGAGCAAAAAATTTATTTTTCCCGTTTTGGTTTTTTGTATCGGGAGTGTCACGAGATCGAGATTATAATTTTTACTAGTCTTGCTCGTCACTTGAGTAACTTGATACTCGCTCACGGCTCGCGCCTTATGCTTTTTCGGTCTCTCTTTCTCTTCACTGCCACTGCGCTGCCGCTGCTGCTGCTTTACGATATTTCATCGTCCTTGTCTGACGTATGCTTAAACGCTTTCGCTGTTGTATATACCTGTGGTTTTTTATTTCCATCAGTTTTAGATTTTAGAGGCGTGTTCTTTCCTTTTTGGGTCGGCCGTTTAGCTGCCAATAATCTTCCCGTTTATGCCCTACCTTTTTGCAATGATTGCGATACTTTTCGACGGTATTTATTCCGCTGGACTTTTCTGCTCGCGGGAGCGAATATCTGTTTGCGTATCGGCTCGTACGGCATTCTTGTCCAATATGGCCTAGCTTTCCGCATTTATGGCATTCAACTCCAACGCTTCAAGCTTGTCGGGTTTGCTCCTGACCGTTTTTGTTTTGGTCGGTATTATATGTCGAGCGCTGAGGAGGTCCTTTCAATTTCTCCTCTGATGTAGCGCCCAAAATCACTGCTGTGAGATTAGCGTAATTTCGTGATCGCACGATAGTTTAAATGTCATCTCGGAGTCCTAGCTGGAAATTTTCTAGCGCTAGCTCCTATATCGTATCTAATATCGCTTTTCTTTGTTCTGAAGAATGTTCACGGTCTTCGATCATTGATCGGTAAAGTTCCATAGATAAGTTATCTACGCGGAGTCCGTATTCTCTCGCGCTTTCGCCTGGCTTTTGCCGGAGCATATTAAATTCTCGTTGAATGTGCGTGGTGCTTCGTTTTGCTAAATAGCACATTTTTATTTCCTGCTTCAATTGCAATCGAGCAAAAGAGTGTATGTCTCGCGTTTGGAAATCGTACATTGCCTTTCCCGTTAATTTCGTGCAAAGTATAGCTTTTAATAATGATTTTTCCTCTGCGGGGTTAATTTCGTTCATCGCATAGGTGCTTGCGTTTAGGAATTTTTGTACTTGATTGCGCGACGTTCCGTCGATTTCCGGAATCATATCGCGAACTTCCTTTAATTTAATGTACGTATTTACGGGATTGTGTTGGTTTTTGACGTCTTCGTCCGTAAGTTATGTCCAGAGGACTTTGGCTGCGTACGCAGCGACCTATTTCGTCGGGGCGATCGTAGTTTGCGGCTTCTAGCTTGCTTACGCGGTCCTGCATATCGCGCATTGCGCGAAAGAGTTCAACAGGGCGCTCGAATTCCGCGGCTTTTGTACGGTTCATGCGATCCTGCATATCGCGCATCACGTTCAGGATGTCGTCGAGCACGGAGTCCCGAGCTCCTGGACCTGCTCACGCCAGCTCAGGGGCTCGGCTTTGGTCAATTTCGGACGGTCGCCTGTTAACCGCGGGTCTGAGTCGTGCTATTTCCGCGTTGACCTGCTCGGGTGTCAACGGCATATCTCGAGCTTCGTCGCGGGGCGTATTAACCGGAACCGCTCTTTCGTGCTGGTTCATAGTGTCCTCAGCGGAATCTTCGCTAGAATCGAATATGCTGCTGTCGTACGACGTGAGGGAATATTCTCTTTGATGAGAAATTCTGCTAATTGTACTGTCTGCGACGTCTTAGTGTGCGTCTGCTTGTGTCGGGGTCAGTCTATCGCCGCCGTTACCGCAATTATTATCGTTATTTTCGCGCGCTAAACTTGCGCCTATTACGTCGAACAAAAATTCTCGCTCTACAACGACGTTTGGGTGCAGTTCTAGTACCGGCGTGTTATCGTCGGTAAATCGCGAGTCTAAATTCCGTCGCACGCGGTCTAATGCTTCGAGCTGGTGATGTTCAGAATGCCCATATATGGTTATTGGTATGTCTATCGACGCGTACGGGGCTTCGCGAGCTATATTTAATCGCGTGTCGTGCTGGCTCACTGAGTAGGAACGTTTCGGACAAGGCGGAATGGGGTGATTTCGCCGTCGGACATTTATCGGCTGTCACTAGTTTTGTTATCGGCGTTTGCGATCCGTCTCGCGTCGCTCGCGAAGGTTTACATTTGGCGCTCGCAATGATAATTTGTAACAGATTTACAGTAACACCATGTAGCGCATCGTGTCCGTTTTCCGCTGAGTCGTTGTCCTGCAGGACTGCTTCGCTGCTTTGTTTCGTCGCTGCTTCGCTGCGTCCCTGCTTATCTGCTTTGCTGCTTCGGGCTGGCGAGTCCGTGCGGTAGGTCGGGGCCTTCTCTGGTGTCGCTGATAACACGCGGGAGCTACTATCGTGGCTTTTCTCGCTCTGGATCTGGCTAATTGTTCTTCTCCGGGATGTTTTACCGCCTTTTGACGATCCGCTCTTTTTTACAGACGTAACCCTGGCAGAATGTTTTCTCGCTCAGTTAGCAGATCCCACTGCTGCCACCAATTTGTTGTGCCGCGTCTTGAATAGGAGCTCAGGGCCGGCACCAGGTTCTTGAGATCCGCCAAATTGGAGGGAGAGAGGACACTGGGGATATTGTAATTGCAGCCGGGTTTAATAAACAGATTGTTTTATTGACACACTTGTTAATTTGTCACCCTTGTCTACCTTGACTTGCGGGTTACAAAAGATTACGTTACGGTTGATTTGCAGTACGCGCGCGGTTCTTCGACTACCCGCCGTTCATTGGAAGGGCGGGCTTTTTATCGCGCTCGGTATTGTTGATTTAGCAGCCAGCGCTTTTGATTTCGGGATCAGAGATCTAGCGGGCTGGTGATGTCCAAAATGTCCATATATGGTTATTACCGCGACTCGTGCTGGCCTTCGCATCAACGGTCCTCGTCACTAGGGTCGGATTTCCTATGGGAGGCAACTCGGAGTTGCCAAGTGCAATAATTGATCTTTAATATGTTGTGCGCTCACAACACATTAAATCCGATTCCGGTGTTGTATTAAAATTTTACGATTGATGCGGATTTAATACGATTCATTTGGTCACTTTATTCACCCGATTAAAATAGATTGGCATTAATACGATTGAAACCGATAACGGCGGATCAATCCGGAAATGTCGAATTAAAAATGATTCCGATTGATTTGTTATTAGAACCGATTAACTTCCAATCGGGCATTCGATTAACCGGATTGAAAACGCATTCATCCCGATTCAATTTTACCAAATTTAATACGGAACCGATCGGATTTAATCGGTCATTTTCAGCAGGGCTGTTAGAGCAGAATAGTTGCATCAAACGGAGCGGGAGAGAAACGGGTTAATTTTACTTGTTGCTGTCTATATATAAGCTTTATTGTATTACAATGTATGGCGCGTGTTTGCTCTCATATGTTTCCGGACTGCAACTGTTCAGTCGCTAGGCGAGACCGGCTTGCTCGAGATTTGGTGCGCGCGAATGCTAACAGGAATAGGCTCGGCGCTCATCTCGATTTCTGCGAGTACGGACTTATCGATAAACACAGTCAATATACAATCGCTAGCATCACGTAAAACAGGAAACGCGATTAACATTTATTCTTAACAGTACATGGAGCACAGAAATGCGGAAGACAAAATGTACTAGATTCCCGCGTTCTATTTCGTCTGTTTTGATTGCCTTATATTACATAGCATATTTTGAGCGAAAAAGCGGAAACGAGAATTATAAAATCCCGGGAAAAAATGATTAGATATAATCATATATAATTATATCTGGTATATATATATAATTATATATAATTATATATGTTTTTATAAGGGGTTATATCTAATTATACATGGCCACATGTGCAATCAATGGTCCCACATACAACCAGATATAGCACCATATCTACTTGTATATAAATGTATATAATTTTATGTGAAGCCAGATATAATGATATGTGAGTAGTGCACTCTACATATAACTATTAGATATAGTATTATATACAACTATATATGCAGTCATATATAGCCAGATATATTAATGTGACTAATCTGCCGCTATATACAACCAGATATAGCACTATATCTAATCGTATATAAATGTATGTGAAGCCAGATATAATGATATATGAGTAGTGCACCCTATATATAACTAGATATAGCATTATCTACAACTATATATAAAGTCATATATAGCCAAAGTTAATGTGACTAATCTTGTCCTATGTACAACCAGATATAGCACTATATCTGTATAGATATAGATTTGCAAGTCATCATATATATGCTGCAAATATTTAATCCTAAAGTTGAAAATTTATTTGAATCGTTTTTATATATATTATAGATATTAAATTCAAAAATTTGTTACATAATATTATATAATTTAGTATTATAAAATAATACTGCAGGTCATGTGTATGCGTACCCGGGGAAAAAATTATATATAATTATATATAAATATATATGATTATATATAATGCAATTATATATAAATTTTGTCTCTATATGATCATATATAATTATATATATAATCATACATATATAATCATATATGACCATATATAGTCAATATATATTGGAAAAGAACTGTTAACATCGATAATAAAACATTGATAAATTAAGATGTATATTTTTTCAAAAGCTATAGAATCAAAAGTGAAATGATTTATTCCATGCATATATTACAACTTGGCACTACTTGACATGAGGCAGTGCCGTGTCTCTTAATACCGTTTTTATACCACTGTCCGTCAAATTTTAAATACAAGAAACGAATCCTATCGAATATTGTTAGAGACGCGAAGTAAATTGTTATCGAGCCAGTAGCGCGATACATATCGACGCGTATCTTTGGGCTGTTGACGCCTGTAACCTTGCCATAGAGTCAGTCTCGAATAAGTTGTCACGCGAGATACATACGGTCGGAACATCGCAAGTAACCGATCCTCCTGTAATCTTATTTGAATAAACAGTTAGTTGCATATATTTCACTGCGTCAGTTATATTTAACCATCAGGTTATGGGCCCAGACGGATAAACAATATAAAGTCCGCGAGTGAAAAAAAAAAAACGGGAAGACCGTTGTGTAAACCCGTGGTGAAGAATGTCAATCGTGAGAATTGAGCCGCTAAACGCGGACAATTATGATACATGGAAGTTACAGATGAAGGCGATACTAGTGAAAAACGATGTTTGGAGCTACGTGAGCGGAACGATAGAAAAACCGTCGAGCGGAGACGAGGCAATTCGAGCATGGATTGATAAGGACGCCAAAGCAGAGGCCGACATTATATTGTCAATTAGTCCTTCGGAGTTGAATTTAATTCGTGGGTGCACGTCGTCAAGAGAAATCTGGCTGAAAATTGAATCAACGTTCCAATCCAAAGGACCAGCGCGAAAAGCGACGCTCTTGAAGAGAATTATCCTGTCAAGACTGAAAGAAGACGACAATCCACGCACACATTTAACGGAATTTTTTGAAACGGTGGAAAAATTGAAAGAGATTAATTTGGTAATAAACAAAGAGGTATTGGCAATTTTATTGTTGTACAGTTTGCCAGAATCTTTTCAAAATTTTCGATGTGCCATCGAGACACGAGATGAATTGCCAGATCCAGAAACGTTGAGAGTGAAGATTCTAGAGGAATTCGAATCGCGAAGAGCAAACGAAAATTCGGAGCAAAATGCTATGTATGCGAAGAGGTCACGTTATCCGCGCGTGCCTCAAGATACTCGCGGGGACTCAAGGAATGTCAAAACCGAAGGCGAAACAGGTGCGAGACAAGGACCGAGATGTTTTCGTTGTGATAGAATGAGCCATATTGCGAGGAACTGTAGGGCAAAGCTACCGTTGAATCCACAAGTGAGTGCGCGACAGGTAGAGGACGATGATACGCCGACGGGTACGGCTCATGTGAGTGATAATGTAGCGATGTTAAACACAATCGAGACTGTGATGCTTAACCGTGAAGGTGAAAATGGCATGGATTGGTGTTTGGGCAGTGGCTGTACAGCGCATATGTGCGCTGAAAGAGACAAATTTGAGACAATCGAAAGCAAGAGCAAAAAGTTGAACTTAGCAAATAATGAGTCAACGCGAATTACCGGTGCGGGAAACGTGAGAATGGCTATGAGTAATGGCAAGGTGGAAACAAACATAAATTTCGAAAAAGTGTATTACGTGTCAGACTTACGTACTAATCTGTTGTCGGTATCGAAGATTACGGATCGCGGGTATGAGGTGATTTTCCGTGAGAAATATGCGACAGTGACGGACAAAGACGGTAGAGTGATCTTTCGTGCGGATAGAATAGGAAACCTGTATTACGCTCGAAAGGGACGTGAGCCGGTGAACGACGGAAACACAGTGCTGGTAGTAAACCACGCGAGGAGCGAGATAGATGCGTGGCATCAGAGGCTCGGACATTTAAATGAACGCGATTTAAAAAGTATGGCGAAAAGCGGTGTAGTTTACGGGTTAAATTTAAAAGGCAATGAGACAATGTCAAAGTGCGAAGTGTGCGTTCGCGAAAAACAAACTCGTCTCCCATTTTCGCAAAGTGAAGGAAACCGAACGAAGCATTTACTGGAAATTGTGCATTCCGATGTGTGTGGCCCGATGCGAAGTGCGTCATTTTCGGGTGCAAAGTACTTTGTAACATTTATTGACGATAAATCACGGTGGTGCAAGATATACTTTATTAAAAACAAGAGTGACGTGTTGAGCGTATTTAAATTGTTCAAGGCAACGGCAGAGACATCAACCGGCCGAAAGATTAAGGCACTACAATCAGACAATGGTAAGGAGTATTGTAACAAAGAATTTGACCAATTTTTAAACGAAAACGGCATTACGAGGCGGTTGTCGGCACCACATACTCCTCAGCAGAACGGTGTAGCGGAAAGGAAAAATAGAACGCTAGTTGAAATGGCGAGATGTATGATGCGCCAAACAGGTGTCCCTCCGACATTTTGGGCCGAGGCAGTAAACACGGCATGTTATATAAGAAATCGGTGTATAACTAAATCATTAAACGGACAAATACCTTACAAATTATGGAAAGAGAAGACTCCCACAGTAACATATTTTAAAACATTTGGTTCGAAAGTGTTCGTGTTAGATAAAAACATTCAGCGTGGTAAATTTGATTCGAGATCAATAGAAGGTATTTTTGTAGGGTACTCAGACGAATCAAAGGCGTATCGTGTGTGGATACCAAAATTGCGGAAGGTAATCGTAAGTCGTGATGTGCAATTTTTGGAGAAATCGGCTTTTGATCGCGAGTACCAGGAGTTCCTCGAAGAGGGGGAGGAAGACATGTCGAGTACCAAAACTGAAATCGAAATAAAAGGCCGAGAAGAACCGGGAACACACGAACGGGACCGAGAGACAACGGAAGACGAAATTGAAAACGAAACAGAAAGGCACCATCCGGAAGTGCCTGGAGCGCGTAAACGAGGGGCAGAATGTGACATCTACCTGCGTTTACAACCGCCGAAGCGTGGAAGAGGACGACCAATATTGTTACGTTCCGGATCAGTAGGAAGACCGAGGAAAATATACCAGCCGGCGACGAACAACGATGAAGAAGGAGACGATGAAGAGGACAGCGAATCATCCAATGACGAGGGACTACCCGGGGAAATTCTAGGCGACGACGATGCATTTCTGGAGTGCAACATGTTATCAACACAGGATCCGGTGACGTGGCGGGAAGCGGATGAAGGTGCATGTGCTGAGGACTGGAGAGTGGCATTAGAAGATGAATATTTAGCACAAATCCGAAACGGCACGTGGGAAATTGTGCCCAGACCACGAAATCGAAAGGTAATTGGAAGCAGATTTGTTTTTCAAACCAAAAAAATCGGGCCAATCACAAAAAGGAAGGTGCGCCTTGTGGCGAAGGGCTGCTCGCAACGACCAGGGGAGGATTTTCACGAGACTTATTCTCCGGTGGCAAGATCATCATCCATTCGACTTCTAGCAGCCACATCAGCGGAGCTGGGATTACAGATCCACCAAATGGATGTAGTGACGGCATACCTCAACGGCGAGTTGGAAGAAGAAGTATATATGGAGATACCTGAACAATTACGAGAAGTACTGTTAAAGATTGTAGCTGGAAAACGTGTCGGTTCGAGCACAGAAACAAACCGCAAAAATGACGTGATACGAACTGCGAAACGTTGGTTGGATGCGATGGAACAAATGCCGCATCAGGACAACGTATGCCTAGTGAAGAAGGCCCTCTACGGATTGAAGCAGTCGGGGCTACAATGGTACCGGCGTCTCGTATCAAAGCTAAAACAACTGGGCATGAAGCAAACCAGCCAAGACCAATGCATTTTTACATCATCAAGGAAGAATGGCCGGTTTATGATGATTGTAATCTACGTTGATGATATCCTGATCGCAACGAACGATACAAACTGGCTTGACGAAGTAAAAAAATCGTTATCCGAATCCTTTGAAATGAAAGACCTCGGACGCGTAAATCAGTGTCTTGGAATCAGATTCCGGCAGAGCGAGAAAAACTATAGTGTCGTTTTGAGCCAACAAAAATACACGGAAGCTATCCTGGAACGCTTCGGCATGCAGGATTGTAAGCCTGCGAAAACTCCTATCGACACGAACCAGAAATTGATGAAACCAACGAATGTAAACGGAAGGATAATGAGGCAATACCCATACCAACGTCTCATCGGAGCACTTATGTATCTGGCAGTGACTACCAGACCTGACATCACGTATGCAGTAAATTTCATGAGCCAATTTAATACCAACTATTCGACGGAGCATTGGGTGGCAGCCAAGAGGATCCTCCGATATTTGAAGGGCACCATGAATCTTGGCATTATGTACAAAAAATTAGGCATACCATTACATGGAGTGGTCGACGCGGACTGGGGTGCCAACATGGTCGACAGGCGATCGTATTCTGGGTATGCGTTCATACTCGCAGGAGCGGCAGTGTGCTGGGAAGCTAGGAAACAACGTACCGTGGCGCTATCAAGTGTGGAGGCGGAGTACATGGCGATATCGGAAGCAACGAAGGAAGCAATCTACCTCAGGAGTATAATGAGCGCGATTCCATTACCATGTGATCGAATTACGCTGTTCAACGACAATCAAGGAGCACAGCGTTTGATTCGCAGTGATGACGTACCTCATTCTAGGACTAAGCACATCGATCTACGCCATCATTTCGTCAGAGATCACTGTGCGTCTGGCGAAATCGAACTGCAATACATACCAACGAGCGAGATGCCCGCGGACATTTTAACAAAGGGATTGTCCGGTTATAAGCATATCACCTGCCAGGACGGGCTCGGAATGATCGAATTACGCGAATAACACGGCTCGACTTATGACTTCGAGGGGAGGTGTTAGAGACGCGAAGTAAATTGTTATCGAGCCAGTAGCGCGATATATATCGACGCGTATCTTTGGGCTGTTGACGCCTGTAACCTTGCCATAGAGTCAGTCTCGAATAAGTTGTCACGCGAGATACATACGGTCGGAACATCGCAAGTAACCGATCCTCCTGTAATCTTATTTGAATAAACAGTTAGTTGCATATATTTCACTGCGTCAGTTATATTTAACCATCAAATATATATATGTATAAAAAGTTTCACATACATTTTGACATGATTATATATAAGTTTATATAATTTATATATAAAGTATATATATATAAGAATTAAGCATTTATCCATGTAGATTATATATAATTATATATAACCATATATAAACTTAAATTCGGACTATCCGATAGATGGCATCTGATAGGATTTATTTCTCGTATTTAAAATTTGACAAACAATGATATAAGAATGGCATCAAGAGACACGACAGTATCTCACGCCAAGCAGCGCCAAATTATATGTAAATCATTTTACTTTTGATTATAGCTTTTGAAAAAATATACACTTAATTTATCAATTCCTTAATCGAAGTTAACAGAATTTTTTTTAAATATATAAAATATTTATTATGTTAGATATAATCACATATGATTATATATAAAATCGACCATATATGGTTATATATAATTGTATGTGGTTATATGTAATTATATACAATTATATCGGGCCATTTTTTATATCTAATTATATCTAATGTCGCTTTTATATAATTATATGTGATTATATCTAATCATTTTTTCTCAGGATGTTAATTTTTAACGGTATGTATTGATTAAAATGCTTGTATTCAATAGATAAGCTGAAAAGATAAGCATATTAATAAAAATTGCAATGAATTAAGTGAACACAATTAAAAGAAATGAATACAAATGTCTATTTGTCACCATACCGTTCCGCTTTTCCGCGCAAATTGTGCTCTATGTAATATAAGGCAATCAAAACAGACAAAACGGAACGCGGGAATCTAGTAAATTTATCTTCCGCGTTTCCGCGCTTCATGTATGTACTGTTACTCTGACGCTCGTTTCGTGACAACGATCGTTAATAGAGAATATCGCTTTCATTAAACGCCAATTTTGAACATTATTCGATGGAACGTTTCTTTCCCGATAAAATAACGTTTAAGAAACTATTATAAAGACGTTTTTTTTATAATAAAATTTAAAATTCCTATTTTTCACGTCTTTTGAACGTGTTTATGACGTCTTTGAGACATGCGTCAGAATGTTCAAAAAGCTTTATACATGTACCATTTATACCATGGCGGCTATTTTTTTTCGAAGAAATTCCTTAACTGGTGCACATTCGCAATAAGTTAGAGTAAAACAATTAAATATAGTTGCCTGACTCTAACTTGTACAGTCCGTTATTGGTGTAATCGTTTTTGTTTCTGGTGATCTCGATAATGAGTCGTGTGTACGACCTGAGACGAAGGTCGATAATGATAAATTAAAGATGTATGTTGCTTATGTCAAAAAAAGGAATAAAGCTGAATTACAGTGCACTTATATATCCCAAAAACCTGTGTTTTTGCGATCGATTATCCGACCAGTTTCTGAGATATTTGCTTTAAAAGTTACAGAAATTGTATATATATATAATTGTATATGTATATATATAGATATATTTCCCAAATATCATAATATGTATCTCTGCTCATGTACGGTAAAAATCAATGAAATTTTTATGGTACACTTCTATGACATCGAGAATTGCAATTACGGTTTTTTAAGATTTTCTGTTTATATATATATTTTTTCAATTTTTTAATGATTTATTTAAACAATATCAAGTACAAAAATGGGACAAAATTGCGATTTTTACGCTTTTTCTGTCTCAATGATACCATGTTGTTTATGAATAATTTCTTAGATTAGCTCTACACTGTTTAATCAAGAAAACAAAATTATACTACATATAGCTATAGCGACATACATCTTTAAAGGCGATAGTGGAAGCGGATCCATCTCAAACTTCGGGTGAATTAGCAACAAGGTTTAATGTTAGTATTAAAACAATATTGGTCATTTGAAATAAAAATGGTAAAATAAAAAAGTTAAAAAAGTAGATGCCGCACGAATTGAACGAACGCCCGAAAGAGCACGTTTTAAAAGTCTGTATTTTGCTGTCAAAAGAAAAATGAATTTTTAATCAAATTGTTATTAATTGTGATAAAAAATGGATCCTGTACAAAAATTGCAATAGTTGGATCCAAGTAAAGCACCTGCTTGGAATATTCCCCAATTCCGAATTCGTAGTCACGCTCGCGAGTCGCGTCCATGTCACTTCTCCTTTTCAGGCTCTAGTCAGATGGCTTGTCGATCGAGTAGTTTAACGATGAGCGGAAGAGAGCAGTGAGAAATAAAGGCGCGTTACGCCGGCACTTCCCGAAAGGGAACATGTTCCGAAAACATATGCGCATTTTAGTTTTGATAATCAATCTGTATATAATTAGACCAGAGTGTAATAAACCAAAGGGTGCTAAACTTTTACTGTGTGTTTCTTGCGGACTATTCGCTCTACTGCGACTTGTTGCTGTTTGAACATAATTTGGGAGAGATAGGGTAAACTCGGGTAAGATGGCTATAGTTTTTTAAAATGCAATAAACATACATTTATTTTTGTTATATTTTAACAGTGTTTGGTTTATTCTTTCACTGAAGCTTAAAGTACGTAAAACTATCGAAATTAAGAAGAAAACACTTAACATAAATTTTATATTATCAAAGTATCACAACGTATGCATTGGTCATCTTATCTGATCTTTAAGGAAAAGATGGCCATAGCAGAAAAGATAACCATAGTATTTTTAAATAAATAGTAAGAAATACAAATTATAGGTCAAATTACAATTTACATAGCTTAATTATGTGTGTAACGTTGATTACGGCAGCTTAACTATAATTTATTCAATGTTATAGCAGCTTTTATATATAGCGGACACATGAAAAATTTTGCTGGCCCACGAAAGTAAAAATATGATATAATATTCATAATATTGTTATTTCAAATAGTGTACGCACATAAACTACTGTAAATATTGATTATCTTTGAGAATGACTACAAAAATGCACTGTTTAGCCATTATTGGAGAAATTACAGCCATGGGCCATCTTTTCCGTATGGCCATAATACCCGAGTTTACCCTACTTCTGGGTTGATACTTCGGTCAGGAACAGTAAAAGTTCAAACAGTACCAAAACAGTGCCTGAAACGTCTACCAGAAGAAGCTTATAATCACTGTTTGGTGATCTTTTGCCGGTGTTATTCATTTCAGTTTCATGAAACTTGGCATGAAACTTCGATTACGGCAAATGTAACTGCAAGGAATTGTAAACCATGATGGAGAAGCTTGCAATTAAATAATAATTGAGATTAATCAATCGCTCTTTCCCCATCCTGTTTCATGATAACGCGCGACCACATATTTTACAAAAAATTGTATCAAAATTGCAAGAGCTATAATTGGAAACTCTCCGTTAACCGCCATATTTCCCAGACCTTACACCAACAGATTACTTCTTTTGGAATTTGAACAACTTTTTACACGAGAAGAAATTAAATTCACAAGAGGCTGTCGAAAGTGCCTTCTGTGACTTCATCGCTACGCATTTGTCAGGATTTTACCATTGAAATGACAAAAATGTATATAATAATATGGGTGCATACTTTGATTGAAAATAAAGTGTTTTTCTCAAATACAATATGCCAAACTTTTTATTCAAAAACGGTCACATAAGTAAATCTCTGATACTGGCTTTCATTTAAAAACAACTACACAATGTGATTTTGTCATAAGAAAAAGTTGATCCTTTTAAGGCCCCTTGATAGTCACGGAAAATACAGCGGTCGAGTGGCACGACACCTACTGGAGGAAGTTTCGTAGCTTGATACAGAGCGTCGCGATGTGGCCGCGAGTCACTCGAGAGTCGGCTGGTGGGGGAAACGCACACAAAAGAAAGCACGTACCTGTGCCCTCAGATACGTTCTTTCTCTTCTCTTGTATGCGTGTGCCCCACCAGTCGACTCTCGACTTTCTCGAGTGGCTCGCGGCGGAAAACAGTGGACAATTGTCTTGCGGAAGATCTCATTGGTAAAATAATTCATTAATCGTACTAAAAATTGTGTGTTATTGAGCTGCAGTTTGTTGATTATGTCAATGTGCTGTCCATTGCCTCAAATAATGATTCAATAAAGTGCCATAAAACGTTTTCCAGAACAGTGCTACGCCGACCGCATCAGCTGTCAATTTTTCATTGCACTGTTACTACACTTTCTGTATTAGGACCAGCAAATTAATGAGCAGGTAAACATACAATATGCTTTCATCTTTCATTTGAGTGCTTACATTCAATTGTACGGTGACTCTTTCTTATTTGAGATCTTCCGTAAGAATTGTCCATATTTCATCTCTCAATTCAAGATGGCTGACCTGGATATCCAGGGCCCTTAATATAAAAAATCGTACACACATTTTGTGCGCTGTTGCGTGTCGCAACTCATATTTTAAATATTTTTAAATATTTATGATTTCTATTCCAAAATTTTTTATAAACAGTTTTCCCAAACAAATACTCCAATAAGCTCACTATTTGTCTAAGCCCTTACCTCATGACTCATTTTCTTTTTATAATTTCTAAAATCCTTTCCTGAACATCTGATCCACAATCAACTAATAAGAATTAATCGTATTCAAACGGATCATATTGCACCGGATCATATACCAATCTTTTCCTCTTTATTTTTTCTCTTAAGAAACTGCACTAATTACTAATTCCGAGAGATTAAAATGTCATGTTATTGGTTATTATTTCAACAAAAATTTTACCTGTTTCTTTTAAATTAAGATCCCTTTTGGACACATATTATAAAATTTTTCGAAATGGATTTTGATCGAAATTATTTTGTTATTTCCTAGATTTCTATTACGTTTTCTAAAGAAAACGGAATAATTCTAATCAGAATCCATTCCGAAAAGTTCAATAATATATATACTCTGAACTGTAAAAACAGTTCTCAGCAATGTGTATAACTATTTATAATTTTTTTTAATATTTTCCCAGTTCCATCGTTGTTCTCCTTTACGGAAAACTTTCATCTGAAGTTCTATATCGATATCTAGATAATCGTATACATTTGCATTTTTTAGCGGTATCCATTTAATAGGACATAAATCCGAAATAACAGGCGTTGGATTCCTAAATAAAATTAGCATTAATATGCAATATATACTCTCCATATAAAATGCGAATAAAAATATTAAGTCCATAATACCCTGTTTTAGCAAAATCTGTCCACAGCTGCGTTATGTAATTTATCATTTTATAATCCTTCGAATCAGGTGTAGGCAACGTTATTCCCAAGTCTTTCATCATGTGAGGACAAAATAAATAACCCACATCCTCGAAATGAGTTGAACCTATAAAATGTATTGTCATACAATAAATTAATCTTAAAAACGCAAACCGCTAATTTCTACTGTTGAAGTAGTGAAGTAATTTACATCAAATTAACTATGAAAAGTCTAATAGAGTGAACTAGTAAAATTAAAATAACATTAAAATAACATTAGAACAACGTGTTGCTAGTCCCTTGTTACTCGTCTCTTTCCTTTGCGAACCGTCGTGCTCTGTGGACGTGTGTGGACTAGAGTGGACGTGTGCAAATATATATTGTGCGCTGATATAATGAGACGGAGCGGACGTGTGCAAACATATATTGTGAGCAGATATAATAAGACGTTGTAAGCAGTGTTACGTGCAGTGATGTAAATCGTGTTGTGAGCTACATACGAGATAAGTGATATGTCTGTTCAGATTATGTTTGATGTGAACCCGACTGTCATATTGTGAACTTGTGTTAGAATATAATTCTTTCACTCTTATCAACCAGTGTACTGACTACATTTGCTATATAGAGAAACAACAATCTCTTTAGTTTTTAGCATCTACTACATATATTAATCTACAGTGTTTGATCAAGAGACACGGTAGTGTCTCGCGCCAAGTACACGCGGAGCGAGACCGACCGTGACTCTTTTACGCGACGCGACGGGTTGCGAATACTCGAAATGTTGAGATCTCGATAACGAGTGAACGGATCAAGTTCTAAGTAGGCTTGATCGATAGCTTGGGGTCGACTTGGGGGGGGGGGGGGGGTATCTCCTATAATATTTTCGGCTACGTGCCCTACGAGCGGAGATATTGGAACGCAAAGTCCCAAATGTGAAAAATTTTATTTAAGATACTCCTCCTCCTAACGCTTACGATGTATAAAATATAACATACATATAACAGAGAAATGTCACTTTCACTTTTTCGACACTGGCGGCTAGCGGCGTTAGTATCGCAGTGCAGTGCAGTGCAGACAGTGCGTTTAGCGCGCTGTCATACTGTATACTGCGCGCAGTGCGGACAGCGCGGACAGTGTGGACAGCGCGCTGTCACAGTCAGTCACAGTTAACCTAACCTAACACGGTAGTGTCCCGCGTCAAGTACGCGCGGAGCGAGACCGACCGTGACTCTTTATACGCGACGCGACAATTAATATTTTTTCTGATTCAAGGTAATTGTTTTATATTTACATGTAATTATCCTATCCTATTGTTATACGACGCGAAGCGAGACCGCACCGTGACTCTTTTACGCGACTAAGTGCATGTGACAGGAATTATAATAGTTTACGTTTACGTGAGTATTACTTCTGTAGTAACTTATACGAACGATATTATCGTAGTTACTATAAAATCTCCCGTTTATGCGGAGGAATTATCGTATCGTTCGTAAGTTACTACAGAATTAAGTAACGCTCGCGTAAACGTAGTATAGGTTAGATTACCGGGTTTCTTACAAATTTTACATAAAACGCGAGATTCACTTATGTATGCAAGTTTAACGCTTATTGAGTTAATATGAAATAATTTTCCTAAATGTAAAAATAACACGATGTTATATATGCGGTTTGGCGTGAATATATATCGCGACAATAGCCGAGGTGATCGAAGAAATTGTGTATAATGTCCCGATTCAACGGCCCCTGTCCCTGGTTGAGAGTGTTAATAATGATTTGGAAGACAGCATGATGTATTGGTTGGTATAACAATGAATTGCTGCCAGTTCCAGATGTATTGAACAGTAAGTGATATAATCTTAACACGTTGAATAAAAAAGAAATCAGGATATTCTGATTATACAATACATTTTTATTTTGTAGAGGATGATTACGTGACTGTATATTGGAGCGACAAATGGATTAGAGGATGCATTGAATGTCCAGATCCATCGGGAGAGAGAAGCGTAGTACGATTACTCGATCACGGTGGTTACTGGCAGTTTAGTAATTCGTAATGTAGGCCATTGATATATAATTATTTGAGCCTACCCTTCCAAGCCATCGAAATCTTTTTAGCAAATATTCAGCCAAAGAACGGTAACTATATATTAACGTTATGTATACTATTCTTCCAGATTATACATCTCTACTCAAAATTATTTATCTTTGGATATGTAATTATACTTTGATGTTACTCCTTTGCAGGTAAATGGTCGACAGAAGCTTACAATGTGGTACAAAATTGTTCCTCAAAGGGAGTTGCTACTCAAGCTCAGATTGAAGGTCGCATTCAAACTAATATTTATGCAAATATTTATTTTATGATACAAAAATTATGGGGTAAGTAGTTATTATTATCCAACCTTCGAGAATCTCTTTGCAGATGCGCAAATTAATAATTAAATGATTTTTTTAAAGCTAATTTCCCTTACTGAAGAACTGGTAATGAACGGACATGCTGAACAAGTAGCATGGGACCAGATGAAGCCAGAAACACTAGAATCCATCTGTACATAAGAGTTGCCAAGAAACTCTACAATTTTCACGCAATCCGCGATTCTTAGTCAGTATGGACTAGAGTTTAATACAATCGCCATTGATGATCCCCTTTAATCGCGTCAAAATTGATTATTTTGCTTTTTGACTTCGTTTTTTACTCATGTTGTAAAATAGTTTTCCGATTGTGTAGAAAATTTATATTTAGAAAGAAAGAAATTTATAAAGATTGCTATATTAATCGTAGAAGTAGAGAAAACAATAACTTAACATTTTACAAAGTAGTGTCACATTTAAACTAGAACATTGTATCGATTAACTCAGACGAATCAGGAAATTCGTTTCTACGTGACTCATATCTATTTCTGATTGGGGACGATTTGAGAACTCATTGAAATAATTTAATTTCTTTTCACGTTTAAATTTAGGTCACCGTAAATTAAACTTGTTACCTTAGAAGTTATTGTTAAATGGCGCATTTTATTTATTGTTGTATGGCGAGTTTTATATTATTGTAATACAGGAATAAAGATGTTTGTAAATAGCCTAATCTCCTTTACATGTGCATGTGTTTAGTAAAGAAAATTTATTTCTATATGTACAGATCCTTGTTGTTGAACACTACTATACTCGTCCAAGACGTTATTCGCGACATTTACAAGCTCTCTGTCTTTCTCTTCAATCGCTCTAAAAAAAATGTATCGTCTTGAAGTGATTGAATCTCCATAAAGGATTTAAAAGTTACGCTTTGCGAAGACATAAGATATACGTTAGCTGGAAAATCGATTCACAGCGGGATTAGAAAAAGACGGAATGTTATGCGGTCGGTTCTTCAACAGTATAACGGGTGAACGTTTCGCGACTAGGTAAATCCACTTGTATATCGGTCATTGCGATCTCGCTCTTGTACTTGACTCATCGTCATGAGACTAGCTCCATTGTTCGCGAAAGATACTTTTCTCTTCGTTCTCTCTTCTGCTACTCTAAGGCGCGCGCGCGCTGTGTGTGTGTGTGTGTGTGTGTGTGTGTGTGTGTGTGTGTGTGTGTGTGTTAAATTGTTGTTTTCTTTAGAAATAATAGTCCGTAACACCTTTAGCTTCACACCTTGTACATACTGTTTATAAGATTATAAGATATATTGTTTATAAGATTAAGATGCGTAACACTACAAAAAGGCGGATATCCGTACAAAATTACCTTTCTTAAAAAAAAGGTAAAAAAGGCGCCAAGTACACGCATAGTAGTGTATATGTTGTTACCTCGAAAAAAAAGAAAGTAGTAGTATTATACCTCGAAAAAACCTAAGTAACAAGTGGTAGACGTAATCTTTGTATCTCGAAAAATCTCGAAAAAATCTAAGCAGTAGTATCTTTATTTCCAAAAAATTATAACCCAAGTGATACACATCACAAAATTATGTTACCTTATCAAAGAAGAGTCGCGCTTAAGTGATCTATTACAATTACAAAAAAGAAATAATATCTTCTGTAAATTACAGCGCCAATTACAGAGAGAACATATATATTGCCTCAAAAAATAATTGTTGCACTACTTTAAAAAATCTTTACATTGTGTCAATTAGAAAAAGAATGTATGATAACAATTTTATAAGATTAAAAAATTTTATTTAAATTTAACAAGGAAATACAAGATATTTAAATACAAAGTTTACATGTGTATTTTTTAGTGGTCACAAAGAATTACAGAGGTAACAGTACAAAATAAAAATATTTTATTAAAATACATAAATTTTTCTTGTAAAAAAACTTGGCGCTGCTAGACCTCGAAATTTTAAATAAATAAGGACAACAATAAATAAAAATAATTCAGAGAAAATGCGACAGGAGTAACACAATGATTATCAGCGTGGTGTGTATGTGAGTGAGTGATATGGGTGTGCGTGACGACGGCGAATAATGCGGCTTGTAATTAAGTATGGGATAAGTTTATTTATTTATTTAAAATTTCGAGGTCTAGCAGCGCCAAGTTTTTTTACAAGAAAAATTTATGTATTTTAATAAAATATTTTTATTTTGTACTGTTACCTCTGTAATTCTTTGTGACCACTAAAAAATACACATGTAAACTTTGTATTTAAATATCTTGTATTTCCTTGTTAAATTTAAATAAAATTTTTTAATCTTATAAAATTGTTATCATACATTCTTTTTCTAATTGACACAATGTAAAGATTTTTTAAAGTAGTGCAACAATTATTTTTTGAGGCAATATATATGTTCTCTCTGTAATTGGCGCTGTAATTTACAGAGATATCATTTCTTTTTTGTAATTGTAATAGATCACTTAAAGCGCGACTCTTCTTTGATAAGGTAACATAATTTTGTGATGTGTATCACTTGGATTATAATTTTTTGGAAATAAAGATACTACTGCTTAGATTTTTTCGAGATTTTTTCGAGATACAAAGATTACGTCTACCACTTGTTACTTAGGTTTTTTCGAGGTATAATACTACCACTTTCTTTTTTTTTTCGAGGTAACAACATTAAAATATATACAGAGTGTTTCGAAATATGTGAAAAGTATTACAGTGATGGATTCAGGATACAAAAATAATGAAGAAAGTTTATATAAACATATGTCCAGCTATTTGACCTTGTTTCCAAGTATAGTCATTTTTGTGCTTTAGTAATTTACAGCTGCTTACCTTTATAAGAGGTGCTCGAAATTGTCCTTATTTGGTTTGTATTTGTAAACAGTGCAATATATTTTCAGAATATTTCTCTTGTTGATTTCACACATTCTATTGAATAAATTATTAAGTGGTTCTAGCAAGAGAACTAGCTGAAGTGAGTAAATTCAATCAATGGTCTAGTTTACACCGACTGTTTAGTACACGTACTATGTATATAATGTATATACTCACATTTGTATTAATTTCGTATCAAATCTCGGTTTACACCGGTATAATCCGAGATTTAATACGGATTTAAGATTTGATACGGAGATTCACACAAATAAAATGTGTGAAATCAATAAGGTCGGGAAATTGGGATCTGACATTACCATTACGACACATAAAGAGACGTGGTATATCAAATTGATTGCGAGAATTGCGAGGCTTCCTACATAGGACAAACAAAAAGACACTTAGAGACTAGAATTAAGGGGTAACGCCACTCTAGAGTCCAAAAAAAAAGCCAATTTTTGATAATTTTTTTCAGAAATTCAATAATTATAAATAAAAATCGGTTTAATTCTATTTATTATCTATATATTAACCCTTTGTAACTCCGTGCAACAATACTGTTACAAACCGGCAAAGTTTCCATCAACATTCTAAATCATGAATTTATCTGTTGTAAATCAATTTAAAATAGTTGTCATATTTTTTATTTTTGATAACATGAGTTACAAAGGGTTAAAGTATAAAATTTTTTTTAATTTTTTATTGACAAAATGGCGGCGCCAGAGCCATTGATCCAAAGTGCCTTTTTGCGGAACTCGTCCAACAGGGCGGAATCGAAGCTCCTATAATTTCTGAGTTGGAACAAGAATTTAAAGATTTTTGAAAAATATATAAGATTTTCTATAGAAATACCTATGGGAATTGCAAAATATCATTTTTTGTAAGAATGGTACATGTTGGAAAAAAAATGTTTCATTTTTTGCTAAAAAATTTCGCACAAAATTGTTTATGAAAAAAGTTTTGTTTAACTTATCGCAAAATCCATAGGTACTTCTAAAGATAATGTTATTGTAAAGTTTCACTCAAATTTTAAGTCAATCGGATAAAAAGTGTTCGAGTTCTGATTCCGCCCGATTTTAAAAAAGCGATTTCGAGAAAAAACGCGTTTAAAGTTTTAGATGCACATTCACAGATGCATTCCGCGCCGGCAGACGGATTACGAAAAAGGGATAATGGAGACTTTTTCTGAGCTTTGAAACCAAGTGTACCTTATTTCTAAGATCTTAAAGCATCGTTTAAGCAAAAAAAATCGATTTTTTGAAAATTCTAGAGTGGCGTTACCCCTTAAGGAACATTGCAATGATATTAAAAAACATGACAGCAATTTCTTAGTTGTGAGCAAGCATCGAATACATAATGACCACAATTTCAAGTGGTCAAATCCAAAAATTCTACATAAGGAATGCAACATGAAAATGAGAGAAATTGCTGAAATGTTATTAATAAAAAAGCACAATAATACGATTAACCTTAAGAAAGACGCAGTAAATTAAACTCTGTATATGACGGTGTCATTACGTCCGTTTAATTGTTTATCATTCCCCCTCTAAACCTTCCTGATGCTTTGTTCACGTACCTTTCGGTCCACAGTCTCCGAATTACTTACATACGCATAACATGTCACAACGGAGAACTTTTAACATGCAAATTGAAATTCGACATATCAGACACGTAAGCGTCGTCTACAATACATGGAGTAAGCGTGGAGTAAGAAGTAAGAGTAGGCGTAAGGCCCGATCTACAATAGCTGTAGTAAGCCTTAAGCCGTAAGAAATTGACCAATTACAGGCGAATGTGAGGAGAATAATCAACTGTGATTGGTCAATTTCTTACTTCTTGAGGCTTACTACAGCTATTGTAGATCGGGCCTAAGAGAACTATTTTTGGTTTAAGAGAGCTGGCGTAAGGGCGTAAGGGCGAAATAAATTAATTTTATTTCTTACTCCTACTCTTACTCTTACACTTACGCTCGGCCAATCAGGACACAACAGGCTATAATGCTTACTCCTGCCTACTCTTACTCCTTACTCCGTGTATTGTAGACGACGATTAAGGCCCGATCTACAATAGCTGTAGTAAGCCTCAAGAAGTAAGAAATTGACCAATCACAGTTGATTATTCTCCTCACATTTGTCTGTAATTGGTCAATTTCTTACGGCTTAAGGCTTACTACAGCTATTGTAGATCGGGCCTAAGTCTCGCTTGATCTTTACATTCTCTCTTCACATATATTGTCGCTATATGAATTATTGCCCACAGTTGTTATTTATGACTGTGCTGGAACATTTTCGTGAACACAGCCATGTCTGTTGATTATCATATGACGAGTCCTTAGATAGATAGGTAGGGGAAATGTGTATAAAACGGCCCCGCCGAGTAAAACGGCCTCCCCCCTAGTTTCTCAGAAATACGCAGTGTTGCCGTCTGACGACTCAGTAGGTTAGGTTGCTCACATGTCACAGACGTGCCTCGTGCATTTTGGCATCAATAACAAACTTTGTACGGACGCAAAACGCAATTTTCCTACTTTTATTACGTCTGATCTAAGGTAAGTCCCAAGCTTTATTAAGGAGGTTCGATGGCTACAAGAAAATGCAGCCAGTTTCATGAAATTTTAATATGTTGTTCTGGAATGCAAAATAGAATTATGTGAACTTTTTAGGAATTTTTCACCGTCCCGTTTTGAAAAAAATCTACTCCAAAAATTGTACTTTTAACATAGGTTCTTATGGGAAATGACATATTGCATAACCTTCAGAATGAAATAAGTGCAAGAAAAAATGGCAAATGATAAGGAAAAAAATATGCACATGTAACTTAATAATTTACAAATAAATGAGCGAAAGAAAAGG
>JASTWP010002549.1:0-40714 GCA_030770255.1 Temnothorax ravouxi | reverse complement strand
TGTATATATATATATATATATATAATATAATATAATATATATATATAATATTATATAATATATAAAATATATATATATTATATAATATATATAATATAATATAATATCCCTGGTAGAAATTGCCTTGCCAGCGCCACGACACTTGTCAGCGCCATGCAAGTTTGCCACGCCACAGCCTTATCCTAAAAACTGGAAAGAGCCATATCAGGGCCATGTTCGCGCCTAATATGGCATTTACATAAAATTGAACGGGCGCAGGTCTGGATTTGACTGAGTTTCTAATGCGATCCACACTTGCGCCACATTAGGTGCTGTCGAGATTCTTCTCTTTGGCTTCTATATCAACTTCTTAATTGTTTTAGAAATTATTAACGCATGTATGTTAAAATTGAGACAGAAGAGGATTGTTTTATCTTTCACCTGCCGCGGCCGGGGTCCTTCGGCTGGCAGGGCTCTACTAATTTATCTGGCAATAAATGATAATAAATATATAATATTAAATAATAATAATAATAAATGATAATAAATAATAATAATAAATAATAAATAATAATAAAAAATAAACAATAATAAATAATAATAAATAAATGGTATAATAAATAAATAATTTGGTTCGGCAATATATAATAAATAATAAATTAAATTTATATAAATAATTTATAAATAAAATATATAAATAAAAACAAAATATTAAATAATTATTACTCTTTTTAAACTAAATTTGATTCTTAATATGATTTTTGAAAAATTATATATTTGCGCTGATTATGACATATGTAGACTATATATAACACTTACATCAAATTAAGAAGTAGCCGACCACGTAAGGCAGTTGACTCACGATCCAGAGATCCCGAGTTCGATCCCACCAAGGTAAGTGTTTTTTTCAAATACGAGAAAATATTTATAATCATAGACTGCATCTTAAGAAACAAATTTAGTTATAAAATAGTAATAAAATTTCGAAAAAAAAAATAATTTTTTTTTATGCCAGGTGAATATCATATAATACCGCTGCCATGTTAGCGCCATGCCAGCGCCATGCCAGCACCCACGTCAGATCTGTGGCGCTAGCGGGCAAAACGTGACGTTTCGCGGATGGCGCTTACCAGCGTGCCATGCCAGCTCCTGAAATGGCAGTGTGGCACGCTGGTCAGTGCCATGCAAGCGCCCAGTCAAAATTTCTACCAGGGATATATAAATGTATATATATATATATATAATATAATATATATAAATGTATATATATATATATATATATACCTTTATATATATTATATTGTAGCTCATTGTATTTTTAAGGACTGTGATTTTAATTCATTCAGTTATGTGATAATATTTAATTCATTTACTTGATTATGTAACTCTACTAAATAGTAAAGTTTTCGTAAACATTTGGAGAGAAAATAAAAATACATGAATAGTTTAATGACTTGAATATAATAATTACAATATGAAGATGCAAAATTATACTTTAATTCATTTCGATAACAATCAAAAACAGTATTAAAATATTAATCTATGATCAGATCATCTAACAGAAATATATTTACATATATTAGATGTATCATCTCTTGTCATTTCTTAAAGATAACTGTACAAAAATAAATATATACAATTATATCGATTATAATCACGTATTATTCATAGGTTTGATACAAGTTGGATCCATGTATGTAATATTTTCGGGAAAATGGTCCATCATAATAAATTTTTTCTCAGTCGATCTGTTCAAGCAGTCAAGAAGTCCGAACCAATAAATAACTAGTCCAGACCCGAATCTGGTCCAGTTGTTTCCAGTTTCTTATCGTTTTATATTCTTCATGTGTTTTTAATACATGATATATTACTTATTTGAAAATTAATAATTAGTGGATAAGGAATAATTAGTCATGTTGTCAGGTAAATTTTTTATTTTAAAAATTATTAATTGGTTTAATATAAATAATTTAATTATTGCAGTTAAACATGATTTAAAAAACATGTTAATATTATATATACATATGTATATATATACGATATGTGAATTTATATCCACTTAATATAGAGAATTGCAAGAATAACATTAAATATAATAAATACGTTTTAATCAATACATATTTAATAAATTTCAAAAATAGAAGACAATAGTTCTATATTATAACTATTATTACATTTAATGTTATAGCGATTCTCTATATAATACGAATATAAATACCCTGGTAGAAATTTTGACTGGGCGCTTGCATGGCACTGACCAGCGTGCCACACTGCCATTTCAGGAGCTGGCATGGCACGCTGGTAAGCGCCATCCGCGAAACGTCACGTTTTGCCCGCTAGCGCCACAGATCTGACGTGGGTGCTGGCATGGCGCTGGCATGGCGCTAACATGGCAGCGGTATTATATGATATTCACCTGGCATAAAAAAAAATTATTTTTTTTTTCGAAATTTTATTACTATTTTATAACTAAATTTGTTTCTTAAGATGCAGTCTATGATTATAAATATTTTCTCGTATTTGAAAAAAACACTTACCTTGGTGGGATCGAACTCGGGACCTCTGGATCGTGAGTCAACTGCCTTACGTGGTCGGCTACTTCTTAATTTGATGTAAGTGTTATATATAGTCTACATATGTCATAATCAGCGCAAATATATAATTTTTCAAAAATCATCTTAAGAAACAAATTCAGTTTAAAAAGAGTAATAATTATTTAATATTGTTTTTATTTATATACATATTTTATTTATAAATTATTTATATAAATTTAATTTATTATTTATTATTTATTTATTATACCATTTATTTATTATTATTTATTATTGTTTATTATTTATTATTATTTATTATTTATTATTATTATATATTTATTATCATTTATTATTATTATTATTTATTATTATATATTTATTATCATTTATTGCCAGATAAATTAGTAGAGCCCTGCCAGCCGAAGGACCCCGGCCGCGGCAAGTGAAAGATAAAACAATCCTCTGTCTCAATTTTAACATACATGCGTTAATAATTTCTAAAACAATTAAGAAGTTGATATAGAAGCCAAAGAGAAGAATCTCGACAGCACCTAATGTGGCGCAAGTGTGGATCGCATTAGAAACTCAGTCAAATCCAGACCTGCGCCCGTTCAATTTTATGTAAATGCCATATTAGGCGCGAACGTGGCCCTGATATGGCTCTTTCCAGTTTTTAGGATAAGGCTGTGGCGTGGCAAACTTGCATGGCGCTGACAAGTGTCGTGGCGCTGGCAAGGCAATTTCTACCAGGGTACACATATATGTATATTTTTTAAAAATAAGAGGTTTTATATATATAGATACATATATATATATAATAAATTTAATAAAAATTTAATTCGTTGTTATTGTCAATTTGTGAATAATTAAAAAATGAAAAATTGAAAGGCCGTAGCCGGATAAGAAGGGTCAATGTGCTCCCGCACGGATCATGCTCATTTTTTTTGCTTTGATTGCTATCAGTGTCACTTACAATTTAGTAAAATATTAGCCCTTAATATTGAACCGTTTTGCTGTAAAAAATAAAAATAAAAATTTCGAAAATAATTCATATTTTTTGATTAGCTTAACCGATTTTGATAAAATTTTAATATGTTGTAGATATCATTGAGACACATTTGTGGAAAATTCGGGAAAGGTTTCTGATGATAGAAACATTGATAAAAAAAAATAAATAAATGTTCTTGATTTTTTTTAGTCTCGATATCTTTCTTGTGCAATTACGAAAAAATTTTTCTATAATCTTGGAGTAGTTTCCTATCGAACATAATTTTTTGGAAGCAATAAAATGGGTAGGCGATACTTTTAATAAATAAAGTATTCTTTTTTATTTTTTTAAAATATGATATGCTTTTGGTACGATCGCCATATATTTTATGTAGAATTTTGGGATAGTATTCTACAACAAGTAAGTTTTTAAAACTAATAAAATAGGTAAGCGAAAGTTTAAAAAAATAAAATATTTTTTATTTTTTTAAATTATAATATGCTTTTTGTACCATTGCCATATTTTTTTGTAGAATTTTGAGACGGTATTTCACAACAAATAATTTTTTTGAACCAATAAAATGGGTGGAAAGTACTTTACAAAATATTTTGTTTCAAAATTATCATAGCTTTTTGGTACCATCGCCATATTTTTATTTAGAATCTTGGAATAAAATTTTACAACAAGTAATTTTCCGAAATCGATTAAATAAATAGGTACAGGTACTAAAAAAATAATAAAATAAAGTAATAATAATTATGAAAGGATAAACTATAATCGTATTAAATCAAATGTTTATTAATGAAGTATCCATACACATTCGTTCACATAATCACTCTCATACTATTATTTACACTATTCATATAGTTATATTCATATGGATGGACTAATCTTCATCATCTTTATTGATAATAGGCGTGATGCCGTCTGTCTTAAATATATTTAAATATAAAAAAAATATTAAAATATATATAAAACAGACGGCATCACGCCTATTATCAATGAAGATAGTGCGATGAAGATTAGTTCATCCATATAACTATAAATAATAGTATGAGAGTGATTATGTGAACGAATGTGTATGTGTACGTCATTATTTTGAGTGTATGTGTACGTGTATGTGTATGTGTATTTCATTAATAAACATTTGATTTAATACGATTATAGTTTATCCTTTCTCAATTATTTCAATTTAATTTATTTCATTATTTTTTTAGTACCTGCATCTATTTATTTAATTGATTCCGGAAAATTGCTTGTAGGATTCTATTCCAAGATTCTAAATAAAAATGACGATGGTACTAAAAAACTATAATAATTTTGAAAAAAATATATTTTGTTTTTTAAAGTACTCTACCCATTTCATTAGTTCGAAAAAATTACTTGTTATAAAATACCGTCTCAAAAGTTTACAAAAAAATATGGCAATGGTACGAAGAGCATATCATAATTAAAAAAAATAAAGAACAATATTTTATTTTTTTTACTTCCGCCTACCTATTTTATTGGTTCGAAAAAATTACTTGTTGTAGAATACTATCTCAAAATTCTACATAAATTATATGGCGATCGTACCAAAAGCATATCATATTTAAAAAAAATAAATAAAAATATTTTATTTTTTAAAAGTATCGCCTACCCATTTTATCGCTTCCAAAAAATTATGTCCGATAGGAAACTACTCCAAGATTCTAGAAAAATTTTTTCGTAATTGTACAAGAAAGATATCGGAACTAAAAAAAGTCAAGAACATATATTTATTTTTTTTATCAATGTTTCTGTCATCAGAAACCTTTACCGAATTTTCCACAAATGTGTCTCAATGATATCTACAACATATTAAAATTTTATTAAAATCGGTTAAGCTGATCAAAAGATATGGATTATTTTCGAAATTTTTATTTTTATTTTTTACAGCAAAACGGTTCAATATTAAGAGCTAATATTTGACCAAATTGTAAGTGACACTGATAGCAATCAAAGCAAAAAAAATGAGCATGATCCGTGCGGGGGCACATTGACCCTTCTTATCCGGCTACGGCCTTTGTTGCCGATCGATACTTGCTTATCACTACAAAATGCATGATATCAGTACAAAATTACCTTTTTCAAAAAAAGGTATAAAAAAGGCGCCAAGTACACGCGTAATGTATGTTGTAAATCTAAAAATCTTAAATGGTAGTAGCTTTATTTCTTCCTAACAAAATAATTCACAAAATTGCGTTATTTAACTCAACCCAAGTGATATGTATAGTAGCTTTATTTCTCCCTAACAAAATAATTCACAAAATTGCGTTACCTAATTCAACCTAAGTGATACGTATTTCAAAAAAAGATGTGAAATCTTGAAATTGCGTCAATTGCAAAGAGAATATACTGAGAATCAAATGAGATTACAAAATTAGTTGCAATTTGTATAAGTTTTAAAATTCACTTACCAGACAGTCAATCTCATTGTTTCGTTACTGAAACCAGACACGGTAGATTATTACGAGATTGACCGTCTGGTAAGTGAATTTTACATCTTTATGAAAAAAACTTATACGAATTGCAGCTAACTTTGTAATCTCATTTTATTTAAAAGGCAGCAGTTAGTCACGTGCTTTGCTTTATGTTCAACCTTTTCTAATAACTACACTGCCGACCTATGTTTTACGAATATGACTACATTTTATTTTTATTTATGCGTTGTTGACGATTAGACTTAAGATAATTGCGAAATATTATACTAAAAAAAGGCTAAACTAAGACCAAAATACGATACATTTGAATTGTAATTTGTTTTAAATTATTAAATATTAAATGTGTTATTATTTATTCGCCCATTTGCTGCAACAGTGACATAACTAAAAAATTGTAATTTTTCAGAAGACACGTTTTAAAGTTTTGAGTTGTTATAACTTTCTATGAGAATTTTAAAATGCCGTATTGGCAAGTTACTCTTTTTGCAACTTTTACGATGTTCTCACTACACGAAAAAATGACAACTGAAATTGAGACTGAGATGACGACTGAGATAAGACAGTATTGCAACCTACATAATTCACTAAATGATTTGGCACAATAGCGACACAACTATTCTCTCGGGTGAGTTCGTGAAATCGATTTAACTGTGATTTAACTGTGTTTTAACTGTGTTTTTTTCCCTGTACGAATAACTCAAAAAGAGCGATTTTTGAGTTTTGTCATTGTTGCAGCAAATGAGCGACTTATTATTTGCTATAAAATCGGCGTTTTGCTCTCATTTACCTTAAGTTTCAAATTGTACATCTGAAAAGCGTTATTCTTGACTTAAGATAAATCGTTTTCTCATAAAGGAAGAAATCTTTCTTTATTTTTTAATACGCTTTACGTATTTTCTTTTAAGCATAAGATTATTTAAATATCTAATTGTTAGTTCTCTTATAAAAGTTTATTACTTCTCAGTAACTAGGTGAATCTCGTAAAAAGATTGAATAAGTGCTATGTTTCAAAATTTAATTTCAATTAACGCAGAGATATCTAACGAAACGGGTTGTTTAGAAAATAATTTTTGTAAAATAGTTTTTTTTTTCGTATTTGTTTAAATCTTCGTGTGTTGAAGATGGTTTATGTCTTGGCGAGAGTTCATCGAAATTTTCTGTAAGAAGGTACTTCTGACAGAAGTACCTTCTAACATGTAATTCTTAGTGCAAGAAAGAATTATTTTTATTATTACAATGCGTAAGTATAAGAATATTCCACGCGACGCGCGCGAAGACAAAACACCGCCGCGGCCGGGCCGCGCGCCGCCGCCGCGTAGCGTTGAACGTAGCGGCGGAGCGCTCACGCACACTACCAGGCGCGTGGCTCACTGACGTGCGCCCGGCTAAAGGTCGGCGCTGATTGGATTGACTTTACTCAATAATTACAGCTTGGTAAAGTATTATGGAAAGAAATGGTTCGGGACTTTTCGACTCAATTTTTGCTAAGGAATAACGCTATGTAGTTAGTGCGTGGTCTTTAAGATATATATATTGCGAAAATTGCAAAATGATACATGACTTTTCGACTCAGTTTGGCTTGCTCTATCTAAATATGAGGAAAGTACCAAGGATTTAGGGACACCCTGTATATATATATATATATATATATATATATATATATATAAATTGTAAATATAATTAAATAAATATTTATAAATGTAACGTAGCGCATCGTCAATTTGACAACTCGAGACTTGGCAGTCTGCGAGGCTGGCCCGGCTGGCCGGCCGGCTGGCGAGGCACGGAGACGCGATACCCAAAATGCGTGGCATCGTGTAGCATCGTGGCAACGTCGCATACGCTAGTTAAGCATCTGTTTGCGCGAGATGGCGAGGCAAACGCCGCGCCATCTCGCGTAATAAATCTCAATTTTTTCCAGGAGAGATGTAAGTGACGCGTAATAAATAGTTTTGACAAAACGCATTTATTTGCATATCTTAGCATAACACTTACGTTTAACAATGTCCGTAATTATTAAATGTGGATTTTAAAGCGTAAAGTTAAATTTGTTTAGAAAGAAAAGTGTTTCAAAAGGGAAAAAACTGTTTTACAGCTATCATGTTGGTCATATTAGCGAAGAAATTTTGCAGTTTAAAAGAATATTGCGAGGGACAGTTTTGAGAGAAACTCCTGGTGGATTTAGCACCAAAAATAATACTAATTTTTATAAACCTGTAATCGAGGTATAACACATAATATAGTAATATATATATACCCAGATAGCACACATCTGCAAACATGTCCGAAACCGGGACATTAGACGTGTTTATGACGATTTTAAGACGTCTTATGTCTCAATTTTGAAATCAATTATTGATTTTAATATAGGAAATATTGATATTTCAGTTAAATAATGATAGAGAAATCTTAAATTGCTCGTGTACGTGTAAAGCTGGAAAGGGATATTGCAAGCATGCAGCAGCGGTCTGTATTTTTGTGAACAAAGAGAATTTTAGATCAAAAACTGACGAACCTATGCTGTGAAATCGACCGCCTGAAGAACAATTACAAAAATATAAAAAAACGTGTACAGTTGATTCGCTTTTTCCATCAATGGAAGGAAATATCGTTCATAAGCAAAATTATTCCTTCGAAGTAGATTATCGTCGCAGTTACTCAGAATGAATTTCACATAAGTCAAAATTTTGAAATGATTTTTTTATATTACAAAAGAATCTTTATTACAATATTGAAAGACAATTTTAAAAGACACAACGATACTTACGTCAAACGTCGCACCACAGTTATCCATTTCTTTTTTCGCTCTATTTTCCATGGACGATTTGGAAATGAGTAAAAACGAACATTTTTTGTATTCTTTCTTGTATTTTTGCACCCCACTACACAACAACAATTATTACAATTCTTTTTCTCTGCAGAACTTATTTTCTTTTATCGTTGTTTCTCCCGGAAATACTTCGACACGGCGCTACACGGTGGCGCGGAGAACGATGCTTAACTAGCGTATAAGGAGAATATGGATTTTTAGATGATAAAGGAATTTTAGATCATATTTTTATAGCTTTTAAGCATCTTGTATCACTATTACTTGAAAATCCAGTTACTTGTATGTCGAATTTTTCAAGTTTATCTTTAAAAAATGTCCATTTAGCTAAAATGTCATTATGATTAAATTTATTATCACTTGCAAAAACTGTTAAACAAAATGCTGGTGCGTTATATAATAACGCGGTTTATAGAATAAGCGGTTAGGCCATGTACATACACATACGCATTACAACCAATAGCATATTTTGAAAAAGCATTTTTAATATCTTTTACAGAGTTTACATAAAAATTATTTTTGTCCACTCTCTTTATACGAAGACGCAAAGCCAATTATTTTATTATTTTTAGAATCATGTTACGTTCTTAATTATTGCGGTTTAATCTTCTGTGAGTTAAATGCGTTTAAAGGTTAATTTCGTTCTGTTAAGAATAACTGTTAAGGATCAAACATAGAAATCTCGATGTAAGTATTGGGCCGCGAGGTTGACTGCTACATACCTGCCGTCAGTCTCGTGTGGTCTGTATTTGATATCCATATGGAGTTGTCGATCACGCCGCCCTGCGTGGTCGATCACGCGTCGATGCCGCTTCGCGAGCATGCTGAAAATCGGAGCACGGCGCAACTCCGCACACGCGTATCTTGGTTCGCGATAATTGCCTCCATCGCGCAACGCCCATTTCCGGTTTCCGTCTCTCGAGAACTCTCAGAGCGGAAGAGAACGGCCTCGTGTCAGACTCGTTTTGCACGTCTCCAAATCAAGTTATTATATTCGGCAAACGGTAAACATTCTCTGTGCGTGGTTTCTCCACCGAACAGTGCGCGGCATCGCCACCCAATCATTTGTTAAAAGTGCATGATTGTAAGGAAACCCGAGACGTTCCTTAATGCGGAGTCTATAATGCGAGTCGTAAGTCGTGAGTCGTCGTAAGAAATTGACCAATCACAATCGATTATTCTCTTCAAATTTGATTGTGATCGCGTTCGCGATCGTCGTCTGCTTTGCGGGCAAGATCTCCGTCACAAAGGCATCACGTCGATGCTCGGCAAGATTTCTGTCTCTTGTTTGCGGCAGACATCAGACGCATCAAGATTTCAAATTCGAATTCCAACAGGGTATATATACGTGAAACGGTCGTTCGACATCGAGTTTCCGGTGAAATTTATCACTGACCAGAAAGTCATTCTCTCATCCGCAATCCTCATTTCGCGTTCTCTCTGAGTGGTGTCGGTAATGCCGGCATAAATCACGCTCCGCGGAATCTCCGGCCGAACACGAAACAATAACTTTGATTCTTTTAATCGAACAATATCATCGACTATTACTACATTTACGCAAACGTTACTTCTGTAGTAACTTACGATATTCACTCGTTTACGCGGAGTAAATTATCGTAAGTTACTACAGAAATAACGCTCGCGTAAACGTAGTATATGTTACTTTTCTTATCTAAGTATCTATTAATTGTTGTAATTGATAATAATATATTCTGTAGATTTGCATATAAAAGTTCATAGAGCAATACGACCACCAACAATAAAGATGTATGAACTGAAAAGTTTTAAAGATTCAGTTTTATTTTCGTGTTTCTTGTATTTGACATTCTTTACTCTCGTGTCTCTTAAGTAAAAATTAATCTAAAAATGAATTTATATTCGAGAATTTACTAGTATTTTCTACATTAGTGATACTTAATAAAGTATTTTGTATATCAGGTTGATCTTCGATAATTGCTGTTATAGTTTTAAGAAAATAATCCGTAATTTTGGTCTGTGATTTTTCAAATGCTTCAAACTCTTTTAGTTTTTGTTGTCTGATCACGATATCTTTTGCATTTTTTTCAATATGAAGTTGGGGCTTATTATTTGATGTCGCAGAATTGTTAGCCTTTTCAACAATTCTGCGTTCACAAAAATCCGATGCTTCGAATAAAATTGAGGTTTCACCTGAGGTTTCCTTGCAGGTTTCATTTTGTATTTGACACAAATGGTTGTGAATTCGTTGGACTGCTCGTTAAAACATTTCTTTAAAGTAGGATCTATATTTGGCGAAATATAAATTTCCGCATTCTGAATAGTATTGGCCAAATTCTCGACCAAATTAGTATCCTTGGTCGTATCAGATGTAATTTCAGAAATATTAAAAATGTTATTTTGAATTTTGGTCCTGTATTTGAAGTAAACTCGGAAGTGTCAAAAGTAAATTGTCATTAGGTTTTTGTATTTTTAAAAATAAAAGTAAAGTATTGCTAGAATTATCATCTTCTTTTTTTGTTATTTTTTTTATATGAGTTAAAATGTGTTTATTAAAATTAGATAATGTCCATTTTTTTCTTCCAATTCTGGAATTTTTCGCCAAATATCCTGTAGCGATAAAATCGCAGAAGCAGCATTAAATTTTTGCACAATAATTTGTATTGTCTATCATGACCTTTAAGGGGTAACGCCACTCTAGAGTCCCAAAAAAGGCAATTTTTGATCATTTTTTTCAGAAATACAATAATCATAAATGAAAATCGGTTTAATTTTATTTATTATTTATATATTAAAGTATAAAAAAAATTTTTTATTAATTATTTATTGCCAAAATGGCGGCGCCAGAGCCATTGCTCCAAAGTGCCTTTTTGTGGAAGGCGTCCAACGGGCGGAATCGAAGCTCCTATATAATTTCTAAGCTGGAACAAAAATTCAAAGATTTTTTAAAAATATGTAAATTTTTCTATAGAAGTACATGTGGGAATTGCAAAATATCATTTTTTGTAAGAATAGTGCATGTTGAAAAAAAGTGTTTTATTTTTCGCTAAAAAATTTTGCACAAAATTGTTTATAAAAAAAGTTTTGTTCAACTTATCGCAAAATCCACATGTATTTTTAAAGATAATGTTATTGTAAAGTTTCACTCAAAATTTTAAGTCAATCGGATAAAAGGTGTTCGAGTTCTGATTCCGCCCGATTTTAAAAAAGCGATTTCGAGAAAAACGCGTTTAAAGTTTCAGTTAACATTCACAGATGCATTCCGCGCCGGTAGACGGATTATGAAAAAGGAATAGAAATTTTTCTGAGCTTTGAAATCAAGTGTATCTTATTTCTAAGACCTTAAAGCATCGTTTAAGCAAAAAAATCGATTTTTTGAAAATTCTAGAGTGGCTTTACCCCTTAAGTTATCAATTTGTTTAATAAAGTCTTTAGTGTTTTCTTTACAATATTCTTCAATATACTTTTAATATACGTATTTTGTAGAAGTAGTCGCTACTGTGGAAAGAAGAGTCATTTCGTAAAGGATTGCCAGGATGCAGACATCACTTGTTTCTTCTGCAAAACGCAGGGACACAGTAAATCGAATTGTGCAAAGTTGAAGAAGAAGGAGACAGGAAGCAGGTGCAACCAATGGCGGAGGTGTCAGCAGTAACGACGTCTCCCCGGTAGCAGAACAGGCAGAACAGGCAGTGGCCTCAGTTTTGGAAAATGAAAAGAGCATTACGATAAGTAATTCACCATTGAAAGTTATAGCACTTACTGATTGCAATTGTAGTTTATTCGCGTTAATCGATACGGATAGTCTTGTTTCTTTTATAAGAACGGACATTTATCATAACTTTTTCACACGGAAAGTGAATTGTTGAAAATGTTGAATCAAAAATTTAGTTTAACAATTTTCGGCGTTAAAAAATTTACCAATTTTTACTTGTGGTTCGGTGAAATAAAAAATCTTGTTTGACCAATGGCTTAAAGTTTCGTTTAATGTTGAATTGCAAATTTTGAAAGACACTAATTTTGTTAACGATTTGATAATTGGTAGATATATTTTCAAACTAAAGAGAAATTAACATTGATTTATAAGCCAAGTGAAATTGTTTTATGTAAGAAGGTTCAACTTTTACCGCAATTTAATGTATGTGAAGTTTTTGATAATCTATAGAGGCAAAAATTGGAAAATTGATTTTGGCAAGGCCACTAAAAGTGTCGTCTCAAACATTTGACTTTGGAAATTGCGAATTCCAATATTGCGGAGATTGATGATAATTATATCGTACGAGTTAATTTTAAGAATACGTCTATGTGTATGCGCATGTATGCGCATGTACCGCGTTGTTTTGCATTTAAGAAACAAAATCAATAATATTCTTTTGTTTCTTTTCGCAAAAGAAACAAAAGGATATTATTGACGATTTATTTGCTAGAGATATTACAAAGCCTAGTATTTCACCATATTGCACGAATAGTGCCAGTTCGAAAGAAAAACAGTTTGTTACGACTTGGTGTTGACTTCCGAACGCTCAACAGCAGTTACGAAGGTATCCTTTTCCACTTATGGAAGACTAGCTTGGTACCCGTGCTTCGCTACGGCAACATATTTTTACTCCTTTTTACCTTAGAGATCGAATTTCTAAAAATCTCTTCTTATAGTGGGTGCTTACGCCATGAAAGCAATATAACTATGGTCATCAGGTTTGTGAAACCTATAAAGATTTTTTAAGTGTTGTCTTTTTTGCTACTAAAGTCGAATTAGTATTATCGTTACAGCTACCACTTCTGGAGAGTCGAAATTTTATTTTCTTCCCTCTACAAAACAAGGAAACTATTATTGTTTGAATACCAACCAATAGAAGTTTCTGTTTGGGTTTCCCAAATCTAAGGGTAGTCACCTAGAGTTAATTCTATATGTATTTTTTTAATTACTTATATTTAATTATTTTTGTACTTTTTTTATATTTGTTTAAATAGTTAGTATATTTATATTAGATAGAAATCCGCTCCACTCTTAAAAAAGCCGCGTTACTCCCCGAATTTTATGTTTCTAGATTTAGGGGTTTGGGCTAGGTTGATGAGTCAGTCAATCAGTCAGGACATTTGTTTTTATACAATACAAAGTGTTTCTAAAATTATCAGAGATTTTAAAAGCGTATTATTATTATTATTATTAAAAAAAGTTTCTATAAACTCTTCTAAGGGGAATAGTTAGAAAGAGATGAAGAGTGAGTTTAATCGAAGGTTACAGTTAATCGACGTTGGTGAAATTGGCCCTATAACTCGAAGGGAAAGCATTTTTGGACATGTTTATAGGAACATTTTTTCTTGTTTTGACCCCTAAAATACGCCCTTAAATTCTCTGACATAGTTTTAGAAACACCCTGTACAAGATTAAATCTGTACATAGAAGAAATAGTTTTTATTAACAGTAATATTTTTTGATATTATGTTCAGGAAAGGAATTATACTTCAGTATATTAATTAATGCAAAAATAAGTTTATAGTTTATGGATATTGTCAATATTTATATTTATCTATATTTGTATCATATCATCAAATCAGCTTTCATCAAATCAAAGTCCATCCGGGGGACTAAATATTTTTCGTTCGCGACTTCCGACGGGACAATACAAATATGTACGCTTGTGGACAGAATAATAGACTATGTTTACAGATTATAATCCGGTTTAATAACTACCGTATACTATCCGAAAATTTTCTTTTTTGGTCATAATAATCATTTAAATGAGCTTTTATGATACTTAAATTACAACTTTTATTATTAACTAAATAAAACAAATTTATACAAACACTTCACATGTACATCCGCGAACAATGATTCGTCTCTTTCTAGATTTAGTGAAGCAAATTCAAAAGATGCTTTCTACTACAAGAATCATATAAATATGTGAGAGTTATAAATTTATTTTACGATACTCGATATATGACTTTTACATATATGATTTACGCAGTATTAGTAACAGAGTAAGCATCTTGAATTTGCTTCAGTAGATCTATATTGTCTACGTGTGTATATCAAATAAATTCTGGACCTTGTATAATTATATTGATTATTTAAAATAATATACTATTTTCTATGACATCTATTTTTTTATTTGCTTATGAATACGTTCTGAAGACTATTTAAAAGGCGGTTATAAAATTTTGCAAAAGTAGCAGAATTCTCCGACCAGCCTGCCGTTCGACGAATCTCGTCAACGAATCTAATACCTAAACGCGCAGCTGAAGATGATGAAGCATGACGTGTTGAATGTGACGAGAAAATCGATGTATCAATTCCGCTTTCAGAGAGCGTTTGCTTGATTCATCTATTGATCCGTTTGTGACGAGGCTGTATTAATTTAATTTTCTGTTATGTTCGATAAAAATAGAACAAAGGCTGTTTTCATAAGATTGTTATTACTGCTACATCAGGATCGAGGTTTGTCTCTGAAAGAGATAGACTGTCATCAGCAGTTTGTTTTTTCTTGGTTAATACTTCTCGTTTACTTTGTTTCGTATTTGCCCGCAGTTTCTTTAGTTGTTGAATTGTACGCTGTATGCAAAAGTAAAATATATGTAAAAATCTATTTCTATACTCTAGATATATGTATGTACCAGTAAATAGATATATACAATACAAAATAATCTTTTATATTTACCTCTTGCAAAATCATTATACAGTCATTGTATTGTTTGCAAATTTTGAATCACGCAACTTTTTTATCACGAAGTATTAAACTATCACTTTTTTAAACCTCTATAACGTGTTGGAAATTTTTTAATATTTTTAAAGATTTTTTTTGACTGCTATAATGTTTTATTATCGATATTTTCACTAACTTTGTATGTTAATAGTTTTATATAATATAACGACATTGATCATCTAGGAATTATTCTTTTAAATTCAGAGGAATAATGCTGAACGTACCGAACGTAGCTATATTGATTATAGAGATTATAAACAATGATGGTGTTACATCGTAACATGGTCTACATGAATTTTAAGAGGAAGAATTATTTTTACTGGTTTGTTCTAACAGAAATATACGGAAATAGTCGAATGAAAAATAAGTATCATTTTTAGCCATGTCTTTGAGAAGAAAGTCTCAAATTGAATAAGAATTTCTTAAGCGAGAACTTCAATAAGATTTTTTAAAGCCATATCTACGAATCATATTAAACTTAAGACGATCTTGACTGCAGAATAAGGTTTTGGTCAAGTTGATCTTAAGTACTGTCTTGCGCTTGGATTATGGATACCTGCCTAAAGTCGCATTTCTAAACTTATTAAAAAAAAGTGTTACAGCTATTCTGTCTACGAGTATACCTTTTGGGTTTTACGAGGCTCTGGCTGAATTTAAAAGTTTCTGGTAAACATCTACAGCCGTTGTCCGAGAAGACAAAGTCATTGTCTACTGCATTATGATTGCGTCCGATTCGGTCGATGATAATCTAGAAACATTTAAAGAAACTGTAGTTTTGTTTAAACAGTATTGTTTGCGAAATCGCTGTATTTCCCGACGATGGAAGCGGGATAAGAAGGACGCGCGTGGAAGATGTTAACAAATTATTTCTGTAATTTTATGTGTAACTCAGACCACAGTCTGAGCCGTCTTTAATTCGTCACAACATGTACATCTGACCTGAGATTTGATGAGCGGCGTATTAATGAGAAGTATTTCAATGTCTGTGAGCGGGCGAGACAATTGTACTAATTGCCCTCCTCGTGGTGATTAGCCCGTGAGCCGGTGAGACACGTGGCGGTCGACACTCGCGCACATGTGAGCCTGAGTCGTCGTGTTGATGTACCAGAATAGAGCTGGATGAGCGGTCGCTTTACATGTTAGGAAAGTCTTTTGGCAGCTTCAATCACTGCGATGGGCACTTAACTCGGAATAAATCTCGAGAATCCACAGAGCACACGTCGTACGTCTGATCACAGCGCGGCCATTTTTCCGACTCTTCATATCGCGAGGAAGACGTTGGCGATGAGCGCGCCCGTGCTTGCGCAAGCTGCCGCGTCGCTCCGGCCGGTCGTATCCGGTCGATGCTGCCATCTAATCGGATGGGGCAACGTAAACGGAATCTCGAACAAGTATAAATTCGAATTAAATTATAATAAATGTCAATTTTTACAAAGAACGAGTACCTTGGTTACGTAATTTCTGAGGATGGAATAACTTTGAGTTCACGTCATACAGAATTGGAGTTTTTTCTTAACCTAAAAGTGCACAAGAGATTCAGAGATTTTTGGGATTAACTAATTATTTTCAGATTAAAGGCTATAATAAAGATAGAACCATTGTATAATTGGTTAAAGTTAAAGAATAAAAACGTATTTGATTTTGATTTGAATTGTATAAAGCCATTCGAAATTCTCAAAAAAGAATTGATTATACTTACTTAGTTTTGAGTACAATTCTAAAGACAGCTAGAGACTGAGCTACACACAGACATCAGTGCTCAATTAGCCACTTTTTTATTTTAATACAGAAGCAGAACTCAGGGGTATAGGCAACAATTTATTTTAATTAAGATATATATAAAGTTAAAACAAAGTATTACAGGCTTGAATTAGAAAGTTAGCAATTAATTGTCAGAGCTATTGAACGTTTTTATATTTACCTTTAAGGTAGTTCGATGATGAACGACTTTTGCCAAAAATGATAGGTTTTATTTTTTATATCGAAAGAAGGAACTCTCCTGAATCGATTAAGCCCAGAGAGAAAATAATTCACCGTCCCGTTCTCAAGATATTTAATTTCAAAATTAGGTGATTTTAACATTGGTCTAATAGGAAAAAAGATATTTTCCTATAAATAACACGAGTTTACGAAAAATCTTTTGCCAAAAATGTCCAAACAATATATATCGATAGAAAGAGGACACTGTGAGGAAGCCTATAGTTGAAGGTAAACACGATCCACCGTACAGTTTTTTTTAAATTAATAATTAAAGTTTGGTTTCCGGTGCTCAAGCGCTGATTTTCACAACTCGAGCGTGGCGACGTGGCAACGCCGCACGCTGGGATCGTCGGTGTAATAAGGTTAGGTGCACGTTAGGTGTGAGTGAGCGCAAAGACAAACAAGTGTACCAACCGCACAAACTGTTTGGCGTTGCCATGTCGCTGCCCTCATCTCGTACATGAGGGCAACGAGGAAAATTGTTTATGTAAAAAATTACATGCACCTTGTGGCGAAATTACTGTACTTCAGTAAATCGCCATAATAACGCAATAATTCAATCAAAATAATCTTCGAAGTAGAGCACTCAAGAGTTGGCACAAGTTAAAAAATATAGTCAAGCGACGCATTAACACACTTCATTTTAATCTATTTCAGACAAAATATTATTCTACAACGTAAAAATTACTTACTATATAATGGTCTTTTTACGTCGTTACGAAGCTTTGCAATGCATTATCTTATTTTTTTATGATCATATAAATGATTTGATAAAAAAATCATAAACATTGTTGTGACTTCGGCCCTTCATCATCGAACTACCTTAAGATTTGGAGTTTACGGTGATTACTGATTGCAACGCTTTGGTTTTATATACATTTAATAAAACCAACCTTAATCTTAGAATCGCTCGTTGGACTTTTGTGCTGATGATAATTATCGATTTAGGATACGCACCGACTAGGCAAGCGTATGGTATGTGCAGATTCCCTAATAGTAGGCCTGCAACTCACCCCGTACCGAACCGGCAACGACGAGATAACCAGCTCTAACTAAGAAATATCGAAAGTACATCGTGTGACAAGTAAATAAACGAAAGGTCGCTAAAGTTCGCGCGTCGGAACAATACAAAATGGCGTCTTGAACATAGAGTACGGTAGGATTCTTCTCGATTTTTTTTCACATCTTTGGCTTGATAAAATTGAAATTATTAGTATCGAATTTTATTCAGAAAAGTGTAAACTTTAAGAATATGCATTATAAAATAGTGAAATATATCATTAATACAGTGAGATTTGGCGAGAAGTCAAATTTTTTTATATTTTTTGTATATTTTTTCTAATAAAACACGCCATAACTTTTTTGTGGTTAACTTTTCGACAAAAATGTTCAAATTAAAGTTGTAGAGCGTACTTTTTTACATAAGAAACACCTATAATGGTAGATACAATGATGTTTAAACGTACGTGAAGAAATTTTAATTACGCACGAGGTTGTTGCGTACTATGGCGATTCATAGTCATATTATACCTAAAACTTTGAATACATTTGCTTTCAAGTAGTAAAATGATTATGAACTAACCATTATTGTTATTCTTACTATTAGGACTTAGGACAAGCCGGTCGTCGTATGGTGTCCCACTATTATTATCATTATTATTATTATTATTATAGTCTAAGATCCCGACTTACCTCGACCTTCACCCATCTGTTTTCCTAATAAAAGGTATTTTTATCAAACATAATGAATAAACGAACAAATCGCGGATGGGTTGCCTAATTAAATCAGGTCAAGGCTACCCTTAATTAAAAATAATTTAATTAACTTTTTTTTATTTCTACACTCATTTGTATTCTCAAAACATTCAGTACCAATCGAAAGTACAAGACATAAGTAGAAAGGAAAAGTTAGGTTGCCTATCTTTTACTGGTCCCTATTACAGGGTTGCCAGGTATAAACAGATGAGTTGGTGTTAATAATTTACACTCATCTGTTATCTTTAATTGATCTATACAAAAAATAAAGATAATTTTATTGCAAACACAGTGGTATTAGGTTGCCTAAGCAAAATCGGTCAAGACTTGCGGTTGCCGCGCTTTAAAATCCGAATATTTGAGTAAGCGAGCGGGGTGTGACAGAGAAGCGCTGAACGTACTATTCTATGCAATAGAGGAAGGAAAACTATACACTCTATAGCACTTCCCGGAAAATTCTACCCCTATTTTATATACTTTTGGTAAAAATTCGGTCCAATAGTTTTTAAGTTAAAAACGTTCAAACATACACCACCCGTAAGAATTTTATATATATTAGCATAGATTATTTTTTTTACTACAACAATAAATGTGTTATTAATTTTTTATTGTTTTCTGAAATATTTATTTATGTAGGGAATGGCCTCAGGGAATATAAATATCGTCCGTATCAAACACTTTATTTAGACCGATTATTACAAGATGTTCTGCCTCGCGAGTAGGCTCTCTCGCTCGATGCCCTGGCTTAACTTCGTCTTGTCTGCTCGCCGGCCGAGAGAACTCTGCCCTCTCCGCGATCAGCGTTCTTACGAGCTCCTTCGTTCGACTTTGACTTCGTCAACAATGCCTACCACTTGTCGCACATAAACACGACCGCATCAACGGTTCGCGTGTCGCCCGTTACTAACGTCTAGGAAAATCGCTTACATTTATTTACTCGGTTTTATTAATGAAATAGATAAAATTGAAAGGTAAGTTAATATTACTTGTATATTATTGTTATGTTATACATTTTGCTTCCTCCTAAAAAAAGCTTCGTTTTCGTTAAAAAAAATTTTTTTTTCGTTTTTCTGAATGTGTTCAGAATGTTCTAAAACGTCGAAAAATTGCAATTTAAAAAAATGTCTGTATGTATGTATGTGTGTGTATGTGTGTGTGTATGTGCCAAATTTACCGAACTCCAGAACTAATCAAGCAAATCTTAACGAATTATATATGAAATAGGGGTAGAATTTTCCGGGGAGTGCTATAGAGTGTATAGTTGTTCGTTACCGATGTTCTGGAAACCGTTTTTTTTTTATTCTTTTACCCGTAAGAATTAGAAAAATTAAAAAAATCGGTTTCCAGAACATCGGTAACGAAAAAATACACACTCTATAGTACTCTCCGGAAAATTCTACCCCTATTTCATATACAATTCGTTAATATTTGGTTATTTAGTTCTGGAGTTATAGAAATTTTGGTAAATTTGACACATTTCTATAACTCCAGAACTAATTAACCAAATCTTAACGAATTGTATATGAAATAGGGGTAGAATTTTCTGGAGAGTACTATAGAGTGTGTATTTTTTCGTTACCAATGTTTTGAAAACCGATTTTTTAAATTCTTTTTCTCTGTCGCACCCCGCTCGCTTACTCAAATATTTGGATTTTAAAGCGCGGCAACCGCAAGTCTTGACCGATTTTGCTTAGGCAACCTAATACCACTGTGTTCGCAATAAAATTATCTTTATTTTTTGTATAGACTAGACACTACAGACGCGCGCTTCGCGCGCGCTATTTAGCTTTAACATTATCCTATTACTATTACACTATTAACCCATGATACACACAACTGTCAAAATATACAATGACAGCTGCAAATGAAGTAATAACTCGAAGTAATAACTCGCACACAACGCATCGAGATAACCAATCGGCATCGCGGAAAAGAGGCTTCAATTTTTCGATACAAACGAAATTCACTCAGTTAACACGCCTTTTTTAAAATAGGACTAGCACACACGCGCGCTACGCGCGCGCTTTAAACTTTTTCCGTTCCATTCACCTTAAAACACTCATCCCACATCACCATTTCTCTCCGTTAAAATGTATTCCCTTTCTCATCCACTGTACCAATGTCCATTCGCCACCTCTCGCTTCTTTTTTCTCTCCGCTCACTTCACATATCTGTCTCTCCCATATTTTGTTTTCTACTTTCTTTTTACTTTTCGCATAAGACTTATCACACTTCGCTTCCTCAGCTCTCATTTTTTTCCTTACACTACACATTCGTTATCCCCCCTCTGCTTTTACTTCTCCCATTCTTCCTTTTTCTTCACTAATTATCTCTTATTCCATTTTTTTTAATATTTCCACCACTACCTCTAATTTCTTTATTTTTTACTTTATTTACTGAAAGATGGTCTATCACATACTCGTTCTTTGTTACTAATTTTTCTTATTTTTTTCTTTATTTATCGAAAGATAATCTATTACATATTCGTCCTTCGTTCCCATCTTTTTTTTTCCACTTTACTCTTCACATATTCTTTATCCCACTATATACCTCTTTTGCTTTTCTTTCTCCCGCTCTCCCTTTTTCTTCACTATCTCTTTTTTCATTTTTTTAATCTTTTTCACCGCCATTTTTTTTTATTTTTACCATCCCTAATATTTTGTTTATATTTATATTTATATTTATCTGTTTATTTATTTACTTATTTTTCTTTATTTGTTTTGTTTTTCTTTATTTCTTTATTATTTATTTTAAAATATTTATCCCATTCCACTATTTTTCTCTGTGTTAATTCATTCCTTTTTCTCCTCTACTATACTAATATCTAATCGTCACCACCTCCCATTCCTTTTCCCACTCTGCTTACTTCACGTACCTATCTCTCTCATATTTTGTTTTTTTCTTTTTTTTAATTTTTTATATAAGAGTTATTACACTCTAATTTTTTCATCCGGTATCTCTTTTTTTCTCCCCTTCCTCAGCTCTCCATCTTTCTTTTTTCCTTCTTACTTTTTACATTCATTATTCCATTATCCCTCCTTTTCTTTTTCTTCTTTAGTTCTTCCTAACTCTTCACTATCTCTTCTTCTATCCTTCCACTTAGAATCATTTTACACTTTCAATGTTTTTTACCTCCATCTTTCTTATTTCCACCACCCCTATAATTTCCCCTATTTTTTCTTCATTTACTAAAATATAATCTATTAGTACAATCTTACCTTCCCCTTTGTGTGTCCACTTTTCTTTTTCATTTCCCGTCACATTCCGTTAAATAAATTATTATTATTTTTAGATAATTAAATTAATTTATGTAATTAAATAAAGTCGATTTAATTCCGGGGAGGGAAGGGTTTTAATGTTCCAACAATAGCTGTGTTTCAGTCAAGTCCGACAAAAAATCTGCGCGCAGTTAAATAAGTTGAAAAAATATATGTATACATACACACAGAAATTAATATTAGGCTGTCAAAGATCTAAGCTTGGACCGTATGGCATTTTATTCTAATTTGATTGTATATTGTAACGGTCTACTTTTCTTATTATTTTTTTTTTAAATATTTTTTATAATAATTTTATTTTATTGCTAATTATAAGCATATTGTATGTTTTTTTTCTAATAAGCATATTTTTTAAGTTACAAAAAATATAAAAAATGCTATATTATAATAAAATAAAATAATGATGTTATATATATATATATATATATATATAACTGCATTATGTATAAATAAGATCTAATTAATATTTATTGATTTACGCAATCTAAATTCAAATCAATTTTAATTTGACAATACAAACTAAAATTAATAATGAAAAAGAAACCACAATAAAACCAAGTACATCTCTGAAATATTTTTGAGCAAGATTAATATTTCCTTTTTTAGTTTTTTATAACATTAAATAATATATTTATAATACCATAAAATTATTAAACAAATAAATTACTAATAAATTATTAGTAATTCCTTTTCAGCACTTTCTCTACTTCCTCCCATCCTATCTTTTTTCCTTTCTCCACTTCCCCCTTTTCTCATTACCCCTATTGCTTTCTTTACCCTCTCTCTCACCTTTAACTTCTGCCCCCTTCCAACTGAATCCTAGATACTTAAACTCCCTCACCTTTTTTTATTTCTTACCTTTCCATCACCATTTTCCTTTCTTCTGCCTCCACCTCTTTTCCCAAACCTTACTATGTTTGTCTTGTCTACATTCAATTTCAACCCCTTCCTCTCTAAATACCTATCTAACCTATTCAACAACCATTTCATTCCCTCCTCATCCTCTGCTAGAATTACTACATCGTCCGCATACCATAGTACCCTTAGTTTTCCTTCTCCTATTTGTACTCCTCCCATTCTATCTCTTCCCAGCTTTATCTGTATGTCCGCCACCAGTAAGTTGAACAGCATTGGACTCAAAATTCTTTTCTGTATTTTTCCTCCACCCTCACTACATTTCTTGTTTTCTCGTATATTTCCATGATCCTCTTTCTCAACCTCTCATTTACCCCTGTTTTTTTCGAACATCTTTCCAAAACCCAACTGTCCACTGAATCAAATACCGCCCTTAGATCTACAAAAGGAGCCACCTTCTTTTTCTTCTTTAATCGCTTTCCTATCGCATAATGCAGTGTGTAAACGTTGTCCACCACTCCTCTCCCCTTCTTAAACCCTGCCTGGTTTCCTGTTATCATCCTCTTCTCCTCCATCTCTTCCCTCAACCTATTTGCTAATACCGACGTATACACTTTGTACGCCGTCGGCATCAGCGTAATCCCTCTATGCTCACTCACCTCTTTTGCCCCTTTTTTTCGTTATCCGAATCACTACTCCGTCCTTCCACGCCTCTGAGAAACCCTCTCCTTTCCATACTCTTCTGCATATTTTCTGTAACTTTCTTAATATTTGAGATATTAGTCTATTTTTAATTGTATTATATTCTTCAGTCTTTTTTACCCTTATTTCATATATAATTTTTTAAGATTTAGTTGATTAGATCCAGCTTTATAAGGGTCCTATATTCGTACAGATTCCCCGAAATTTCAAACGTCTGTATTTCAAGAACTAATTAACTAAATCTTAAAGAATTTTATATAAAATAGGGGTAGAAAAGACTAAATAGTATAATAGAATTAGAAAAATTGTCAATATTATAAAACTTTAACTCTTAAAGACTATACCTTAAATCTCAACCGCTTGAGACTTTTTAGAAAAGTTGATGTTTTTGGACAATTTAGTATTAATTATTGGCAACTTTTTTTAATTCTGTGATATTCTTTACTCTTTTCTACCCCTTATTTTATACATAATTCTTTAATATTTGGTTGATTAAACCAAACATAATAAGGTTTCTATGTATGTACGGATTTTCTGAAATTTCAAACATTTGTAACTCAAGAACTGATTAACCAAATTTTAAAGAATTATATATGAAATAGGGGTAAAAAAGATTTAAAGAAAATGTGCCAGTATAAACTTGCACATTGCTTCCTCATAGTTTTTAAGTGTGGCAAGTAGAAACTTGCACATTGCTTTCTCATAGTATTTAAGTTTGCAAATTATTAATTTGAACATTATTTCCTCACAATATTTAAATATGCAAATTATAAATTTGCACGTTGCTTAAGCAACATTTTATTTCGCTCATAAAGCTTCTTCTATGAGAAACCCAAATTGATAAATATCTACTAATAATTATGCATAAAAAAACAGGCGATGGTGGAAATACAGGTCAAATAAAAATCAATTTTATTTTTTAAATGGAAACTTTATTTTTTAACGTTTTATGCGAAAATAGAAGTAAGAAGAAATATTTTTTAGAACATTTTTTAAATTAAATACAGTCGAGATAATCGGTAGATATTAATATACAAAACTGAGAAAGATGATATATTTATAAATTGTTATTTTTTTATTTATCGACACATTGTGAAATTTTAAATATTATAAACTTTAAACAAACGGAACATGAACAACGATATTCCTTCTCGAAATTTTTTTATGGCGCAAAATTAACAATATAAAAAAAACGGAGGGATTAGCGTTATACTGCAGATGTACTAAATTTAAATATTTTTATAATATTGTATACCTTTCTCTTTATTGTTCCTTCTCTTCTCTTTCTTTCTTTCTTCTCTATCTTTACCTTTCTCTCCTTCTATCTCTATTTTTCTGTCATTTTCTCACTTTCTATTCAACAAAATTTTTCTCTTCTTTTTCTCTTCTTTATTTTCTGTAATTTTCGTACCTTAAGCACGAAATATAAAACACATTAATTTTTGAACGTATACACTACCGCTCATTAATTTCAATATACCCCTATATTTGTTAATTTCTCTGTAAAGGTTGAACATCATACATGTGTTTTGTACAGAAATGAATACATTTGCTGTTATAAACACTTTCAACACTTGCATGCATTGCATTTTTATATATTATTCATATAAAAATGCGATGCACGCAAGTGAAATATTTATAACAGCAAATGCATTCATTTCTGTGCAAAACACGTATCATGATGTTCATCCTTTACAATCAACGAATCTGTTGTATATTGAAATTAATGAGCGGTAGTGTATATAAAGAAATTAGCTAATATACAAATTTAAATATATTTGCAATATAATAAATATTTTTATAATATATTATACCTTTCTCTATATTGTTCCTTCTCTTCTCCTTCTTTCTTCTTTTTCTATCCCTATATCTGTCTTTCGTCTTAAAATACTTTTTACTTTTTATAAACAACTTAAGGTATCGATACGATAAATAATATAAAAGCTAAATTTGGATGGAACGGTAATAATTTACATATCCTACCTCATAATAGCGTAATAAATAAAAACAATTCATAGAAATAAATGTGATAGTATTTATGAAATAAAATTAAGTATGAAATATACACATTTAGAAATATTACTTTAATGATTATACTATCTTACGCGTCATTAACAGGCAAAGCAAATAGATAATATAATCGTATAAGCGTCATATTTTTTTACACAGGAATACTAACGCAAAATTATTCGGACATTGTCACTATTAAAATTAAAAAATCAGATGAAGGGGTAAGTAATGTACATATTTTTAATTCACATATCTCTCATTTACTACCGATCATCATTTCATAATAATACATTTGCAACGAAATAAATACGTCAGTACCCAAAACGTATATCTGTAATCTAAACACAAGTTTTTATATTCTGGAAACGATACAAGTGTCTTAAAATACTTTTTACTTGTTTCTAAGCAGCATAAAATATCGATACTATCCGAATAGTATAAAAGCTGCATATGGATGGAACGATAACAATTTAGACACCCTACCTCTATAATTATGTTAAAATCATCAGATATACTGTAATGTAATCGTCATATTTTTTTTACACAAAAATACTAACGCAAATTATTCGGACATTGTCACTAAAAAATTAGATGAAGATAGTTTGTAATCATACAAAGATACCGTTTAGGTAATGTACACATTTTTTTAATTCACATATCTCTCATTTCATACCGATCATCATTTCATAATGATGCATTTGCAACGAAATAAATACGTCAGCAAAATTCGAAACCATCGACTGGAAAAAGCATTCCTCTTGGTCTATTCGTTGTGACGCATAAAATCGCATAAAATAATTTCACCACTCAGCAGTGGATTCACTTCAATTGATGCCATTTTAAGACAGAGCTCAATTCAAAGAATCCTCGTTGTTACTAAATGTGCATACAAGGCCTGTGAATAGCGTTAATTTCCCTGCAATGCGCATATCTTTCTTTTTCGTGCCGGCTGTACCCTGATTAGGCATCATCTTGTCCGCAATATGCTTATAGACTTTATTTTCCATTCAGCATTAACTTAAAAAATAAAAAAGTCGTCGTACCATCTGAAATCGTTATATATAATTGTCTTGGTATTATAATCAATTTTATAATAAGTGTTTCCTCTCCGATAGCATAAGCAAAATTAATTTTAGGAAATCTAAATTATTTTATCTTTTTCTGACAGTAGAATAAAAAACAAAACTAAAAATCAAGTTTTTTTCCAATAATATACAACTTGAATTAATTATAATTAAGGTTTATAAGAACAATTTTATATTACTATTAAAAGGAATGTTTATAGCACTGATTACACTTACATTTCCTGGTTAGCACTTATTATGGCATGTATTTTCCAAATTTTATTTCCAAAACATAGAAAATACTTTCCAGCCTGTGACACCACGTATACACCAACAAACCTGCACGGTATCGTTTTCAGAATGCATTGTGATCTTTAGGATGTCAAGTTTGACGTGTGCAAACTTCATATGACCAATGAACCTTAATAGTATCAATTGCTTCGCATAACTCACAAGCCCCTGCAATAATTTTTAAGCATATTATGAGAAAATGGAAATACTTAATGCTAAAAACTCTCAATTGCTTTGAATACTTAATAAAATTAATTTTCGTTACTCCTCTAATATTGTTGATAAAAATTATATCATAATAATGGATAATAGGAACTCAAATCACAAATATTTTAGCATAACTTGCCTACAATATAAATTGTGCTACAAAACACGCTTTCTCGTTTTTTTCAACTTTTACAATTTAAAAGACAGCATATACGTACATGCATGTGCAATTTTGGATACACCTTCCTTCTTAAAGATCTCTTCGGTATCAGCTCCCTGCGGTCAATATATAACGGCAAAATTGTATATCATATAGTTGAATATAAAATGTTCCTGCGTGAGAAAACGAGAGAAAAGGAGGACGTTTATAAAAGGACCTCTTGTGCTAGATAATTATTCCTCAACAGTGTCTGAGAATTATTATATTTTGAAGACGCGAGATTGTACATTTGAAGCATCCAAGTTAACGAAAGTAAAGTACAATAACATTCTTCAGAGAAATCTTTATTACGCGATAGTGCCCGATAGTGCCTGTCACATGTGCATATAAATACAGATCACTTTCTCGTTCTCTTAACTTTTACAACTTTTACAAGACAGCATATATACGTGCAATTTTGGATATACCTTCCTTCTTAAAGATCTCCTCGGCATCAGCTCCCTGCCGTCAATATATATTTCACTATCACTATTATCTATCACGTGGCGATGGTCACGACTGTCACACTGTCACTATCTATTTTTAGAGGTTACCGCTGTATTCCAGCATAGATCGGTCTTTCTTAACAGCTTCATGCGTCTGTGATTGAGAAAGAAATCTGATAAGTTCTGTATACCAGCTCAATATAATGCAACATATATATGAATATGTATATACAACTTTTATAAAACAATACTGTTTGAAATAATACAAGCAATAATAATTTTTATAATTACCTCTTTATATATCTTAAATGTGCATAAATTTTTTTCTAACTATATTTGTAATGTCATCAACTTTTCACGTTTGTTGAATATTTGCATCATGAGCACCAATAGCTAATCCCATCAGATCTTCTCGAACATTAAATTCATCGGTATATCTAAAATAAGGAAAATTTTACATAATGCTAAAACAGTAATTATTACTTACATCTGCTTATATATAAAATATATGATTACGAAGATAAATCTGTATAAAAAATCTATAGTTACTGTAACGTATACCTTAGATTAGATTTGTACGAGCAAGCAATAAATATAACTAACCTCGCGAGACACCACGCGAGCACACGTCATTGCGTTAAAAAATATTAATGTAAAATATAATTATCCACATACATTATATATAATAGTGAATTATATATAATAAAAAATTCTACTAACCTCGCAAAACACACCACGCAAACACACGTTACATCACGCCATACACGCGCGAAATTCGCCAAACTCGCCGCGATCTCGATCGCCGTCGTCACTTCGATCCTTGCGTGACGCGACACGCGACCGAAATTCATAATTAAACCATCGTATTTAATGGTGAGAGATCACATTAATAATAAACTTTCACATTAATATTAACCTCCTAACGACACGACGCGAACTGTCACATCACGATTGATCATGACACACACGCACGAAGCTCGCACGAAACTCGCGCCGCGATCTCGCGATCGCACGGGGCTTCGACCGACCAATCACATGCACGGTAAAACGGTAACAATCACGCGATATATTCGACTCCAAACAAGCACTTCTCGCGTCTCCATGACTTTTTTTATTATGGATCAATTAAAGAAAACAGATGAGTGTAAATTATTAACACCAACTCACTTGTTTATACCTGGCAACCCGGTAATAGGGACCAGTAAAAGATAGGCAACCTAACTTTTCCTTTCTACTTATGCCTTGTACTTTTGATTGGTACTAAATGTTTTGAGAATACAAATGAGTGTAGAAAAAATAAAAAAAATTAATTAAATTATTTTTAATTAAAGGTAGCCTTGACCTGATTTAATTAGGCAACCCATTCGCGATTTGTTCGTTTATTCATTATGTTTGATAAAAAATACCTTTTATTAGGAAAACATGATGAATAAGTTTCTTCGCGTTAATATAGGTATTATATTAAAACATAAAAATTAAAAAAACTTTAAAAATATAAAAAAAAACAAAAGTAAATAAAAAAAGTAAAAAAAAATGCACTTTAAAGTGCAAAAAATGCATTTTAAGGTAGCTACTGCATTAGCGAAAACAAAGATTTTTGATTGGCATTAAACTATGTTATTCTATAGGGCATTATACGTGATCAGGAATTAATTCACGATTTTTTACCACGTAATTACGGAAATATAAGCATTCAAAGTTGGTCAGTTTTACATTAGGTTATATGTGAACGACGTGCAAAATCGTAATTAACGAGTTTTTACGAGTATTTTAAAAAAAGATTGAAATTTAAAAAACAGAAGATCTTATCAATTAAACTATTACGAATAATTTAAAAGAAAAAAAACGTTAGTTTACCATTGCAATAAAAAGATATTCAATATTAAAGCAAACAAAATGTAGCTAACAGAGAAGCTCTGGCTAGGTTGCGTCATCGGAAGCGTCACTCGGGTGTGCTCCTTTCTCCTTCTAACTTGCTGAGATAGAAGAAGAGGGGAGTAGGCTCGTGTGCGCTCGGGTGACGTTTCCGAACGCAGTCAGTCAGCTGGCAACAGCGCGGACCGCACCTAACCTCACTGTCGCGCCAATGTAAAAATAATCAGAATTAATGACCCAAAACTTCCAAAAAGTCATTTTTTATCATTATTAGGATAGTTGAGAAACTTTACGACTATATTGCTCCCAATTTTTTAGATTTTTGTTACAGTCGTTTTGACAAATGTGAAGTTGGTACCCCTGTGTAAGACACTTCGTTTTTAATTAATTACCTGTATCTGGGATTAATTATATGGTGTTATTATACATTTCTGGAGACTAGAAGTTGCATGGAACAAGGTGATACCAAATATACATTTTTTAATACATTAATAAAAATTTTTTTTCGAGTGCTCTATTTTGACTCACGACAACGCAGTATCTACCTTAAAGTCCAACTCTTATCCTTCCCGTGGTATTGTGCGTAAGCAGATTTATGATTGAAACTAAAAGAGCTTTGGCAATAATTATAAAGTAATAATAATGATAATAATAATAATAATAATAATAATAATAAGGACTTGGTTAGAGGGCGTGGTAATGATGGGTAAAAATTATGCGGCGTGATAGAGAGAGTTTTGAGCGGTTGTGTGTAGTGAGCGAGTACGTACGCGGAGAAGCGGCAAGCGGCTTAGAGGTATATGCATCGGTGTAATTAGAGGCAGGTATAGGGATAGCCGTGTAAGGGCGATTTCCGTTTGGGAAGAGTGAGCGGTGGACGGGAGGTTATGGCGTCGGGTAACTCGCCAAACGCGGGAAGCGCGAATAGCGTAGGTAACGGAGGTAGCGGTAAAGCCGGTAGAGTATGGAGGGGTAAGACCGATAAAGTAGATAATAAACAACGGAAATTAACAATAGGAACAGGTAAAACAGTAACTTTTAGTGATGAGGACGTAAAACAGGATATAAGGGTAATCAGAGAGGAAATAAAGGAGACGGTAAAGGATCAGATTACCAAGGAGGTAGGCAAAATTGAGAAGGTAAAAGAAAGTTTTGTGCGTTACGTAGAGGACAGGAAAGAGAAGAAGGGACAAAATGAAGAGAGACTAAGGAAAATTGAGAGAAAATTAATGGATCTGGAAAATAGATGGTCAGGTAGTTGGAGCGTTACGAAAGAGGCGAAGATAAAGAGAACGGTACAGAGATCGGAAGCGAAAGTGAAGAGCGAGGAAATGATAGCGAAAGTGGATTTTCCAGACGTTCCAGCTATTCTAGAAATAGGAGTAGATGGGGAAGTAGTTACGCAGGTTCTACTGTAAGCGAGGATAGGTTAAGCGTTGGAGAAGTAGGTAAGTTAAAAAAATGGATGAAAGACAAAGAAAAAGATAAAAGAAGGAATAATGTTGTAGTGAAAGGGATAAATTTAGATCAAGTAGGAGACTGGAAGGAATGGGCGCAGAAGTTTTTACTAGAAAAACTTGGTGTTAGATGCAACGTTAGTTATGTGAGAAAAAGCGGCACTGTTATGGTAATTAAACTGGAGGAGAAAGATAAAAAAAAAGTAATGAGAAATAAATACAAGTTAAAGGGTGGAAATATATTTATTGAGAACGATTTAACTTGGGAAAAAAGAAAAGTGCAGGAAGATATTCATAGATGGGCCAAGGTACAGAAAGGCAAAGGGATGGATATTAAGGTAGGTTTTGCGAGAGTGAGATTAAATGGGGTATGGAAACCGTGGACGGAGGTATTGAGGAATTCGGATGACAGGGATGGCAGTGAAAGTCGTTAAGCGGCGGGAGGGGAGGGGAGGAGTGTGGAGGAAAATTTAGCGAAGTGAGCCAGAAGGTGGTAGAGCTAAGGGTAAGGGAGAATAAAAGGAAAGGAAGAAAGGAGAGCAGGGAGGAGGGGAAGGTTGGGTTAACGTGGAATAAAGGTAGGAAATTTTTGTTTTGGAATGTAGTAGAAATTCATAACAAGGATAGAGATTTTTGGAACTATATTACTAGTTTTGATTTTATAAGTCTTTGTGAAACTTGGATCGATTTAGAAAGCTGGGAGTCGATTAAAGGGAGGTTACCAAATTCGCATATCTGGGAATGCTGTAGTGCTACCAGGACCCATAAGAAAGGAAGGGCAAAAGGAGGTTTTATTCTAGGTAAAAGAAAGGGATGGAGGAAAGAAGGAACAAAATTGGTAAAGATGAAAGAGGAAGGATTAGTTTGGTCAGAAATATTTGAGGAAGGAGATATAATAAACATCATATCATTATATAACAGGGAGGGTTGGAATAGGAAGGAAGAGATTCTAGATAGTTGGATTGAAAAGTTAGATAGGGAACACGTGATTATGGGAGGAGACTTTAATATCAGAATAGGAGAATTAGGCGGCGGGGAAGAAGAGGAAGAAGGGTAGAAAAGAAAAAGTAAAGATAGAGTAATAGGTATAATGGAGGTAGGAATTTAGTAGAATGGATACTAAGTAAGGGATGGTATTTGTTGAACGGTTCAACAAAAGGAGATTGGGAAGGCGAATATACATTTACAGGCGCAAGGGATAGCTCAGTAATAGATTATATAATTGCGTGCGAAGAAATTTATGATAGAATTAGAGAATTTAGGGTAGATGCGAGAGTGGACTCAGATCACATGCCTTTAGTGGCGTTGTTAGATGAAAGAGATTGGGCGCTAGATGAGAACCGGGAAGTCCATGAAGAAGGAAAAGAGGGGGATAGGGATGAAGAATCAAGATGGAAAATATGCTGGGATAAGAAGACTATTAAAAATTATAAGAAAAAAACTGAAGGGATTATCTAGGAGGATGCGTACCAAGTTCTGACTATTGAAGAGAAATGGAACAAACTCAAGGAGATAGTTCACGAGGCTATGATAAGGAAGAAAATAAAAATTAGAAACAGGAAGATTGGCTTTAAAGACTGGTGGGACAGAAACTGTACTAGGAAGAAAAGAGAAGTGAAGAGGATGTACATGAGATGGAGAAAGGGAAAGGTAGGAAGAAGATATATGGAAGAAAGGAACAGTATGAAAACACTATTTGAACAAAAGAGAAAGGAGAAAAGAATCAAAGAGGAGGAGGAATTCAAGAACCTAAGGCACGGGACAGACATCTGAAAATTTATTAATAGAAAGAGAAAGAAAAAAGTTTGAAAGGAAAATAAAATAGAAGGTGCGGAATGGATGAAATATTTTAAAGAGCTTCTCGAGGGTATGGAAAAGATGGCGGAAGACAAGGAAAAAAAAACATTATAGAAACTGTACAAGAAAGACCTGTTCTTACGGACTCATCGCTGGGAGTGGAAGAAATAGCTGAGGCGATAGGAAGATTGAAGAAAAACAAGGCTGTGGGTATAGATGGAATACCGTTTGAAGCTTGGCTGTATGGAGGCAGTGCAGTTAGGAAAGGTCTAGTAGAAGTTCTGAATCAAGTTTGGAAGAAAGGAATTCTACCAAAAGATTGGAGAATCTCCATTATAGTCCCGCTACATAAGAGGGGCGACGAGAACACGGTTGGAAACTATAGATATTCTGTGCTCAGCGTATAAAATATATGCGGAAATTATTAGAGGAAGGTTGAAAGAATCAGTAGAAAGGAAGGGCCTGCTACCAGAGAGCCAGGCAGGTTTTAGACAAGGTAGGTCAACGATGGACAACATCTTTGTGTTGGATCATTTAACACAGAGAGTAGATAAGAAAGGAAAGAAAGGTAAAGTGTATGGACTTTTCGTTGACCTAAAGGCAGCCTTTGACAATGTGGAGAGAGGGCAGCTATGGAGGATCCTCAAGAAGATGGGCATAGAAGAGAAGCTGATAGGAAAGTTAGAAAGCGTCTATGCGATTACGAAAGTTGCGATCAGATTAAAGGAAGGTCTAACAAAGGAAATCTACATAACAAAAGGAGTTAGGCAGGGCTGTGTTCTGAGTCCAATGTTATTTAACCTGTATATGGCAAAGATTAGGAAAGTTTTAGAAGAAAGAAACATAGGTGGTATTCAGCTGAGAGATGTAAGAGTGTGGTCGTTGGAATACGCTGATGATATGGTGTTCCTGGCTAAGAATAGGGAGGCAATGCTAGATTAATGGATACAATTAGGAAATTTTTTAGGGAAAGAAAAATGATTTTATGTACGGATAAAACTAAGATGGTTGTTTTCAATAGAAAAGGTAGGGAAAAGGCAGAAAAATGGAAATGGGGAAATAAAGGAAAAGAAATCGAAAAGGTTAAGTCATTTAAATACCTAGGATTTGTTTTTAACAGAAGCGGTAAGCTAACAGAACATATTAGAAAACTATGTAGAAAAGGTAGGATTGCGGCAAACAGAACCTGGGGTCTAGGAGAAAGGATATGTAGGAATAAGAGGAATGTTATTTAGATATTTAGTTAGGAGCGTAATGTCATACGGTGTGGAGCTATGGGGTTGGGAAGAAAAGAAAAATTTAAAAAAAATAATGATGGATTACGCTAGATGGGTATTCAATTTAAAGTTTTGTACTCCGAGATATATGATGTCTAGAGAATTAGGAATGAGCAAACTTAGGATAGGCTGGGGAATTAGGGCTTTGAGATATGAAGATAAAATTAGAGAAGCAGATGATGTACAATGGATTAAAAAGTGTTGGTTGGAGAAGAAAAGCAACGATTGGAATGATAGATATGGAAAAGAGGAGGGAAAGATATTGTAATAAAAATGGTTGGAGCGTGGTAGCAGTAGAAGCCTTGAGAAGGGAGGGGAGAAATTTAGTCAATGAAATGAGGAACAGGGATACGGATGTACAGAGACAGTTAGAGGAAAGTAAGATCTTAGAATCAAGATATAATAAGAAATACAGGGAACTAAACAAGGATTTGGAAGGCCCCAGGTATCTAAGGATAGATAATATAGACAAGCAGGACCTAGGGGACATTATCAGGGCTCTATTGAACTTAAGATGTGGTAACTTAAAATTAGGTAATAGATATTGGTTAGAAGAAGAGAAGCGTATGTGTATTTTTTGCAAGGAAGGGAAGAATAGTATGAAACACTACGTTGAGGAGTGTACGATGACAAAGGAATGGTTTATTCTATTAGGAAAAGATAGTAAGAAAAGGTTAGAAAAACTTTGGAACAATAAGCTGGACTCCACCAAAGCGAAAATATTGTTGAATGTTGTTAGGGAAAGAAATGCAAAAGAAAAAGAAAATAGATATAAGATTCTAACAGACTGTCCCTGCTGAAAATGACCGATTAAATCCGATTGGTTCCGTACCCAGTCAGAAATGATTAGTTGATTCGACGTCGAATCAATGTCGAAAACCGAATGTCGAATCAATGTCGTAATTCTGGTCGATTCGACGTCGAAGGCGTATAAAATATCAACGTCTATTCAACTATCGTTTCAACGTTGTTTCAACGTCGAAGTAAGGTTGAAATTCGATTGAAATATCCCTGGTGGAAATAATTTTATAAATTTTCACGCAAAAATCATGCGAAAACTACAATTTCTTATAATATAATTACAACTTTTCACGCTATTTTTACGTCAAAAGTACGCGATTTGGGCCATGTTTGTAATTTTTCATAAATACGTAGAAATTTTTATGAATAACTACAACTTTTTGGATATACTACAAAATAAAATATAAAATTTATTTCTCTCGTTGAACATTATTTTATTGCTGAAAAAATCTTGATTACGTGCAAGCTTAATTAAATAAATTTATATTATACTTAAAAAATTTGCTTACCACCGCTGGATTTGAACCTGAAACCCCTGGCTCTTGAGTCAGTCACCTTCCGCACTGTGCTACAACATTGATTGATAAAGACGTTTCGTATTATCTATACATATGATACACTTATTGTTAACAGACGTACGGAAGGTGTCAGCTCTTAATAGGGTCATATATATATTTCTTACAAAATTGATATCGAATCGATGATGCCAAAACAATTTGATTGAAATCAGCTGATTTTTTATGTTAATTTCGATGTCGATGACTTTCCGGTAAATCGACGTTGAATTGACGTCGATTCGACATCAGCCTTCTCACTGAATAAATATACTAAATATGCGACATGTTCGACATTATCAGACTATGCTGAAACCTAATATATACAACTTTCAATAAGATCTGTTTCTATTCTTGCACTGCTGAACTAGTGCACACTGATGCAATATAAGTTAGAGTGGGACAAGTATACTTTGTGTTTATATCTTACATTTAATCATAAAAATATTTTTAGAATATTGTTAAAAGTTGTAATTTTTACAATAATTTGCAACTTCTACAAATTACTACAATTTTTATAAAAAATTTTGTTAGAACGTTGTAGAAAGTTGTAAATAGTTGTGATTTTTACAATAATCTACAACTTTTACAATTTACTACGTTCTCATAAAAATATTCGCAGAATGTTGTAGATAGTTGTAAATAGTTATAATTTTTACAATAATCTACAACTTCTACGATTTACTACGTCTCATAAAAATGTTCGTAAAAAAGTTGTTACAATTTTCTATTACTTTTTACAACTTACTACAATTTATTACAATTTACTACAATTTACAATAAATTTCTACAATTTTCACAAATTTGTAGAAATTTGTGATGTATTGTAGAAGATTGTAATTTTTCATAGAAATATACGTAAATTGTTGTAAAATTATTTCCACCAGGGATGGTAATATTATATAATTTTTATATTTTTTATATTTTTTAAGGTAAAAGTACTAAAAAATAAAAATAGTGCAAACGTTCGTGTTTTTCTTGCGTTTATTCATTTATAACGTATATTCGTGATTGTAAAATTTAATTGAATAATTTATTTACTTTATGGATATATGGTTTATGCACGCGCGCGCGCGCACATCTACCCCCCCCCCACACTCATACAGATTAGAGCTATGCAGTGTTTGTCTGGATAGGTCCTAAATATAAAAATATTTATACATGCGATTGATCGCGCAATTACGCCATTTCTTAAACGTCCATAAAATTATTTTGTACGTACAATTTACATAAACAATGTAATATTTTTTAGGATTAAAATCTGAAGATATAAATTTAGAGGGCCTCTAGATACGAGGGGCGCAAACTGATTGACTTGAAATTGCTGCACAAAAGAATAAAGCATGCAACATGGCGATCAATACCCAGTAAACACAAAGTAACAATAATATAATTTGTTATATTATAATTTTCCACTCAATAATATAACTGTAATATAACATGCCTTGTACATAACAGTTATATTGTTGAGTAAGAAATTATAACAAAACAGTTATATTATTGTTACTTTGTGTTTACTTTGTGTTTATATATATTATATATATATATATTATATATTTTATATTATAAATTATATATATTATATATTATATATTTTATATATTAGTGTTGGAGATACGAAGTGGCTCTACTCGAACTAACGAATCGATATTACCGACGCCTATCTATTTTATTTTTATGTTCGTGGATTCAGTTCAGTTCTCTTTATGGCGTCGCACGGTCAACCACGTGTATCAATTGTAATCGTACAGTAATTCGAATAAACTCGCATTATATCAAACCAACTCTGATTATCACTCGCCAACATGTTATGGGCCCAGAGTACGTGAAACGCGAGTATTCGATTTAAAGTCGCGAGTGAAGAACTCGGCGAAAAAGTGATTGCGGTGTACCGCGCGTCGCGTATGCGGGAAAACCGTTAGTGTGAGAACCAGTACGCGAAAATAGAGAAATCGCGAGATAAAGACTGAGACAATAAGAGACAGTAAAAGTGGTGTGAAAATGTCGGCGATTATGAAAATCGAGCCGTTAACTGCCGAAAATTACGGTACGTGGAAAATGCAGATGGAGGCTATACTGGTGAAAAACGACGTGGGCCTACGTGAACGGGACAAAAGTGAGGCCGTCGTCTGGGACAGATGCGATGGAATGGACAAATAAGGATGCGAAAGCAAAAGCCGATATCGTGTTGTCGATGAGTACGTCGGAGTTGAACGTGATCCGTGGTCTAGAAACGTCTAAAGAAGTATGGCTAAAAATCGAATCGACATTCCAGTCGAAGGGGCGCGAAAAGCGATACTCTTGAAGAAAATCATTTTGTCACGATTGAAAGACGGGGACAATGTGCGAACCCACCTAACGGAATTTTTCGAGGCAGTGGCAAAATTAAAAGAGATCGGTTTGGTAGTCAACGAGGAAGTGTTAACAATCTTGTTGTTATACAGTCTGCCAGAATCGTTTGGAAATTTTCGTTGCGCTATTGAGACACGAGATGAATTGCCAGATCCGAGATATTGCGAGTGAAAATACTCGAAGAATACGAATCGCGAAAAGCGAGCGACAATACAGAGCAGAATGTTATGTACGCGAGAAGGTCAAGGTTTCGTCAGAACACGCGTGTGCCACATGATAGTCGTGAAGATTCGAGAAACAATAAAACCGAAAGCCAAGCTGGTGCGGGACAAGGAAAACCTAAATGTTTTCGTTGTGGTAAAATCGGTCATATTGCCAGATGTCTGGCAAAGTATCCTGCGAATTTACAAGTGAGTGCACGACAGGTGGAAGACAATGACAATGAATCGGTGAGTTCGGAACACGCGCGCGGGGACACGGCGATGTTGAATACAGTTGAGACGGTGCTATTTAATCGCGAGAGCGTAAATGGTGTAGAATGGTGCTTGGACAGTGGATGCACTGCACACATGTGTACTGAAAAGACAAAATTCGAGAAAATCGAAAGTGTGCATAAGACATTGAATTTGGCGAACAATGAGTCAACGAGTATAACGGGCGCGGGAAACGTGCGAATAGCCGTGAGCAATGGTAAACGGGAGACAAATGTAAACTTTGAAAAAGTATATTACGTGTCGGATTTACGTACAAACTTGTTATCAGTGTCAAAAATAACGGATCGCGGATATGAAGTACATTTTCGTGAAAAAGACGCGACCGTGACCGGTGCCCGAGTCGAAATTTTTATCCTAGATTAGACCTACAAGTTCCGCGGAATATAAAGGACCAATGTAAGCTTATCCATTACTTGGTTATTGTCCTCCCTTGATGCTAGAAATTGTCACTTATTGCCGTTTTCTCCATGTGAAGGCTTAAAAGAGTACCTTTTAAAAACCTCTAAAAAGGCTCCATGTTCTGTATCATATCAATATTCACCCAACAAAAAAAATTATTTATCTCGAAATTTTATTATTATTTTTTAACTAAATTTGTTTCTTAAGATGCAATCTATAATTATAAATATTTTTTTGTATTTGAAAAAAACACTTACCTTGGTGGGATCGAACTCGGGACCTCTGGATCGTGAGTCAACTGCCTTACGTGGTCGGCTACTTCTTAATTTGATGTAAGTGTTATATATAGTCTACATATGTCATAACCAGCGCAAATATATAATTTTTTCAAAAATCATTTTAAGAAACAAATTTAGTTTAAAAAAAGTAATAAAATTTTAAATTGGATATATGATATAATATTTCTTTCGGGTGAATGTCAGAAACCAGTGCCGGCTCATTACGAAATTTTGTGTTCGTAAATATATTTATGAAAAAAGTATATTTATGAAGTATTTTTTTAATAAAACAAACAAGTACGGATGTATAAGTATGAGTATTTTCAAAATTTAGTTTACCTAAAACTTTAATAAAACTACTTTCTTCAAAAGTGTTCTATATGAGGGAATCAACCACCAATATCGCTACTGTGAGCATTAGGCTGCTGCGTCATTTGTATTTCTTTTAAGACCAAAAATGTTTGATTTTAAATCAACAAAATATTATAAGTTTAAAAATGTTTGAAAAAAGAAAAACTGTCTTATTTTTACAAAAACGTTTGACTGATCACCGAAGTAAGTTGCATATAAACGTCTTACTACATTTAATGCTTTAGTATCAAACATTTGAAGAACTTTGTGCAATAAGGAAAAAACTAAGTATAGCACTGTTTGAATATCAAACACATTTTGATGACTGATGTCTGAAATCAATCACTTTCTGTAGAAAAATGTTTAAAATTCAAACATGTCTTGCTTTGGATTTTTAGAGCACGTATTCGGAATTATTTAATATTCGATCTCATATACTGTACTTGCATTTAATGTGCATCTGGATTTTAATAAATAAGTACACGGAGAGAATTTTTTTGTTATATTTTCCCCTTAAATTCACTACAACTTGGGACAACTTGGCAACCAAGGAATTTTTAAAATATACAAAAGACATTTTACAAACAACGTGATAAAAATTACCAAGCAGATTGGTAAATTTTGAAAAATGATTGAAATTTCCTAGATATATTTTAGTAAAATTAATCAGACTATTTTATATTTTAATGTAATAGATATCTAGATATTAATATTTTTTATTATGGTAGATATTAATCAGAATAGCTCGCATAAAATTCTTGGTGGCGGTACATGTTGTCCCACAACTATCATGATTTCAGGGTAAATTTTAAGAGAAAATTC
>JASTWP010002548.1:0-40704 GCA_030770255.1 Temnothorax ravouxi | reverse complement strand
TTAATTCATCGCGCTGCGCTGCGCTTCTCGTAAAATTATTCCGCTCCTACAGTTCGCATATATCGTACAATGCCGACATATAGGCACGCGTTATATGTATATCGGCCATCGAACACTTTTTTCTCATCCGCGCCAGACATAATAATTATGCCAAAATTAAAAACATGTATCGGGCAATTATTCATCGTGCCGCGTCGGCGGGACCGAATGATAAAGCCCGTACGGATGATCGAGGATACCTGAGCTAATAAAGTGCGTATGGAATTTGGAAATGTACGCGCGTTCTAATTGTTATTATCGTTGTGAAAAAAAAAGAGCTGTGAACCTTCCCCCTCGACTGCAAATATCGTTGTTACGGATCTAATTGTTTAATATTTGAAAATGAAATATTTAATATGCTTATGCATGTCTGCTCGTTAACTTGGAAAAATAAACGAAAAATGATAATAATTTCTGTCGCGCAACGGCGAGCAAAGTGCGTGCTGTTAAAACTTTATTTGCATGCAAATTGAAGTTTTAGATAAATATAGCGCTTATAAGCGGCGATATGTAAAATTTAATTCTTCCAACTTTCTTCGCGCTCCGCGCCGCATATTTTCCCTGATATTTAACCCCTTACTATCGCTCGTATTATCTGCACCTGAATAACTAAATTCGATAACACCGCGTTTCCGTGCGTCACGTAAACACACGTCAATCTTATCTCCTGATTTACGCGAATGCGCACGATTGATAAAAACTTTCCCGTACATTGAATTATTACATTGCGAGGGAAAAGGATCAACTTCCATTTGTTAGACAGCTTTCTTTACGTCGAAAGAAAAAACGAGCTCGTACCATTAGCCCCCTAAATGTATATCTTTCAACAGCGCCAAAATGTTTTGATAATGCAGAAAAAAACCTGAGTAAAAATGAAGAAATAGAAAAAAATAGAAGAATAAGAGGAGAGAAATTAAAGGGAAAGAGAGATAAAAGGAAAGTGTTGCTGTTCTCGTTTTTCACGTGATATTAATGTATCACACGTATATATACGCGACATACGTATTATGTAACGCGGAATAGTTCGCAAAACGCTGCGCCGCAAGAACGCGCTAAAATTTTCAACGATTTCGAGGAGAGAGAGACCGTATTTTCCCGTGGCGACACGAAGTTTTATAAATGTTGAAACACATTTAATGGCGAGCAAAAAAAAAAAGAAAGAACGACGAGTATAATAGAAAGTCGGGAAATTCGCCGGTACACGAGGCGCGCATCACGAGAGCTGCTGCAACAGCTAACTCACCTACACTTCTTCAGACAGACACTTCGAGGTTATCGCGCAATGGCACGTCAGATGCAGCTGAAACGCTCGCGTACATTGTGCGCACACGCGCACAAACGCACGTATACGCGGCATACCGACGTACATACATCAGACGCGTCCGTCCAACACAAACACGTGGAAAAACACCCAACGTAACGTACGTGTTACGTTTCTGCGTGCTACGGAATGTCTTAGCCCAATTAATTACCGCGAGGGATTTTACAAGATGATCCCGTAATCCTATCTCGTGTAATTTAAATGAATGCCCAACGTTTGGTGGATTTTTAGTATTTTTGTAAGAAAATACAGAATGTATAAATCAATAAACCCACAATGCACAAACCCTATCTAAGTCCCTGTGTTTTTTATTATTCTTGCGGAATAGAATGCGCGCATTGTTATTTTTCACCGGCGTTATTATTTTTCTATTATTTTTCTCTTATTTCGCATTTTACCAAAAAGCAGTTGTATAAAAATATTGCGACGCATGCAGGGTACAGCCATATTTATATATTAATTTACTCGTTTATTTGTTTGTTTGGTTTTTTTATTGTGTTTTGAAGTGATTTTAGGAAATTAAGAAATAGGTATTATATAGAACCAAAATCGCACAGTCTGTCGCGGCAGGCCATTTATCAATGTTTACGCAGTAGATAAAATTTTATACTTATGAGATTCGAGAGCTTTGCTTCGCTATAATTAAGTATCGAGACCAAATTACTGGCATCGAGGTAAAACCGTTCACCGCTCGTAGTGCGTAAAAAATCCGTTGCGAAGTACCGGGCAGCGAAAGCGTGGCGCAGATCGGTCCCGAATTATCGGTAGTGGAATGAACGAACGAACGAACGAACGAACGAACGAACGAACGAATGAATGAACGAACGAACGAATGAACGAACGAACGAACGACCGAGCGAGCGAGCGAGCAAAACTCTAAAAACGCAATTTGGCGCGGCAAATTTTCGCAATGCGTCCAGCAGAGCAGTGCCATTGTCACGCGGATACGGATATACATCACGAGACGGGTATCGTATCATATCACCGAGAGAAAGACAGAGAAAAAAGGTGAGTGAGAGAGAGAGAAAGAGAGAGGAGGATGGAACACCGAATATAAAAGCTCGAAAAGCGGGACGTTCCCTCCTCGTATTCTCATCCCTTTCCCACCCTCTCATTCCACCTGTTCTTGATGCTGATTTTTCCATTCGGATAGTAAAATACCTGGAGGCGGTGCGCGGCTGATTGCGGACGCGCGCGCGATTCAATTAACTCAACGAGGGAGAAGAGTGTCGTCGTCGTGTGCATTTACGCTATTGTAGACCAGCTCACGGCGTTCCAAAACAACGACAACCATCAGTCACGTATCCCTCAACCGTCGTCGGGTACTTATGACCAGTGCAATTTACCGCATCGCCGACAGTAAAGTGCGTACAGTCAATAAGACGGGGTATTTACTGTTTGCGCCTGTAATGTTTTTACGGTTGCGGCCGGCCGATCTCCGTTCATTCCCATGCCGCACGTCGATCATCATCCCGTAACTCTAATTGCGAATCCGCGGATGACAATGATGACGATAACGACGACGTAGGCGAAGATGGAGATAAAGACAAAGGCAAAGACGATGAGGAAATCGATCTAGCAATCGGCGTATCGAGCGTTTCGCAAACGCAAGAATCGTTCGCGTTCCGGTTAACTCTCGTAATAAGAGTGTCTTTTATGATTTTACGGATAGCGATCGTAAAAGCGAGGGTCGCTGAATTACGAGCGGAAACTCAAGGTTGAGTCGTGATTCTCGCTCCTTCGCTGTTGCGAAACGTGAATGGATACCGAAATCTTCGGCACTGTTCTTTGTTACAGCAACAGCAGACCCACAAATAATACATAACGTGTATTATTCGTATTCGCAGTTAATAACTATTGAGATTTTACAGAAAAAGTACGTTTTTTAGAATGCAAATTTTGAGAGGAGTTGAAATAGTCTCGTCAGCTACGTACAAGGGGTACTAATGTTGTGTAAAAGCTTATTATCACATAAATCCTTTAATCCTTTAATACGTTCGCGGCACAGAACGTTTCATTCAATAGACAACATCGGACGCGGGTGATAATTGACGCGTACGAGCTAAGTAGGATTTCAAAGTACAACACACGCGGATGGATGCTTTGGATGGCGAGTTATGTGTCCGACTGCCCGTATTATCCGAATTAGCCGACATAGCGTACTGTGTCTCTTTGTAAGAGAGAAATGCCATTAAACTGTTATTTCCTTCTCCTCTTATTGGCCGCTGCCTTTCTCGTACAATAACGCGCGTAACAAGTAATCGGGACATGCGATTCAGCTAATCGTTTCATTATGCAGTCCGACAAATTATTCACGCATGTGTAAAACTTTCCTAAATTTGCCTGCGATTAAATCCTTAAATCGAACCTTCGACAATTTATTTTTCGACAATTATTAAACCATTCGAATTGAGAAGGATTATTATATGTAGTAACTTTCTCAGAGCCGGTCCAGAAAGTAACAGTACTTTCACTCATCGGAATTTGACTCCCTCGTACTTAAGAGAATTCGAAATGATTAAACTTTAATTTATCCCGATCTAGAAAACCGCTAATTTTGAATAATCGAAGCACAGATATATCGTAGAATTTATTATTAAATTATTCACGTTGGATTTAACGTATATTATTCCTAATCGATTATTTCAGTTATGATATAATAAGGTGACGATATCACGGACTTTCTAGCGAAATAAATGTCGACTAAAGTTCCGTCGCCATATATTCATTTCAAGAGGATCTCAATCATTTCGAACGTAACGCGCCAACGCAACGCAGCGCGGTCGGTGTAACGAAATTAAGGTGAAATAAACTGCCGTCGTTTAATTTATCGCCGCCCGAATCGGCGGAGAACCTCCCCGGCGGACCTAATAATAGTGACGCACCCTCAGCGGCCGTCTATAGGTACGGGCCTGGTTGGTACGAGCTTTCGCTGTAAATCTAGTGGGTGTTCCTGAGCTCCGACCGGAATCCCAGAGTTTCGCACTGGCCTTTGTAATTTTGATGTTAGTCTGGAATTACTATCGCGGTTACCGCGCGCGCGTCCGCCGTTACGGTGACGTTTTTACTGGCGCGATTCTTCTCGTTACATATCCTCTTTGAATTTTGAAGACGCACTTCGCCGACGGTTTGCGCGAGGTACCGCAAATCGCGGTAATAAAGCGAAGGAATAATTCGAATGTTGATGGACGTAAAACTCTCGGTGTAACACTCCGGTAATATAATTTACAAGTCGACGGAAAAATGTTAAAAATTGTTTCTCAGAACCCAACGCGTCACGTTTAAATATTAACGCGAAAATTGTACAAAGTTCTAAACTTTTATGAGCAACTTGAGCACTCAAAATCTATAATCTTTCATAACATTCGCATTTTCATATCTTATTTATGTTATCGATTTATTCCATTAATTGCGAAAATGTGGAGAAGTATTAACGTTAAGGTGGTTCTCGCAGTAATTTGAAGTCACAAAAACACCTATTGTTACTAGTGACAAATATGAATGATTTTAGTATGTAAAAATTAGCATACATTAAAATTAATTATTTCTTAAGGTTTTTTCTCATTTAACCGTTGCTATAAACTGAAAATATCAGAGCAAAGTCACAAATTTGACTAGAGTTGGTGATATAACCATAAATATGATCACGCCGCGCGGTAAAGAATAAAATATACTAAAATATAAAAAATATACGTCACAATTTCTACAATTCCGCGATAGTGAATATATTTATACAACTGCCGAAAAAGATATGTTATTTTTATAACCTCTATTCAACGGTTGGAGAATGTTAGGACACGTGTCTTATGCGTCAGCTGACGCGTGCAACGTTGCCAAGCAGCCACTCAAGACGGCCGCCATGACTCTCGTATCGTGTCAAAACGTCGAAAGTTTCCGAAAGTTTGTCAAAAGGTTCCGGTTTATTTATATACGGTACGGTCAATCAGTTTAGTGTCGCGTCAGTATCTTTAGAAATGTTTATTGCATCGATTAAACAGTTTTTTATTCGTTCATCATACTCGAGAAGTATGAACGTATTCCATAAATGTGCGATCTGACCCTCCTTTTCCTATTATCACCATGTAAAATTGGCAAAGTTTACGGACATATAATCTCCGGAACCAAGCGGTAAAAAAATTTGAAAATTTTCAAACACACTCTAGGAACGTAAACCTTTCATTTAATATCATATTTTCCGGGCTATCTATATTTGACCTAAATGCTAGAACCACCTTAAATCATTTTCCTTTACAAACTCCGATTATACATCCTGCATACATTTCATACAAATCTGAACGTTTCACACCGTTTCCTCCGCGCGCATCTTGTGTACGATTACAAATTGCACTTGAAAGTGGTCAAACTATATCGAGGTCGGTGCAAGTTTGGCTCAAGTTAGCGCACCCCACGTCTTTCAATAATGCATATTTCAAGTTCGCGCAGATTTGCACCAAGTTCCCAAACCGTCGCTACTCGAGACAATTGAAACTCGACGACTAAATTCATGGATGTTAATACCGGTATGATGGTCGGAACGCAACGTTCGACGATAATCGCGACGATTTCGCAGCCGTTCGCGGGACGGTAATCTTCGCGGGAGAATCTAAGAGACGGAAGCACCCGTTCGCGTTTCGAGAAAAGGAAGTACTGTCGTGTCGGCAGTGAGAGACACTTAAACTGCGGGTTTAATTTCCAAGATAAGATCTCCCTTTGTCGCCGGTGGCAAAGCTCTTCGTGTCACGTAAGTTCGCGGCGGCACCTGAAAGGTTCAAACATCCGCTTTGAGATGTCCGTGTGAGCGCGCACGCGCGAACGGTTCCGGACTGTGACAGATTTTGCGCTCATCTTGTTAGAACAAATCGGCGCTCGCGACTTCAAAACCGAAGGGGACGGGACCCCTACTTTGTGTCTCACAAAGAAGTGCTTCCACTTCGCTGGCGTGGTGGCGCGCGTTTTACGGGTTTCCCGGTTTTTTTGCATCCTTCATAGCTCGCATTTCCCTTGGCGCGCGCGCGCGCACACACGCACACACCAAGATTTTTCAATACGTGGCGCACATACGCGTGTACATGCACGCATACACGTATATATCTGAATATATAATATACTATTACACCCTAGTTCTCATCCATACGATATTCCGATCGATAGTTTCTTGGGTATTCTACGGTGAAAGAGTATAGATTAGAGATGAATTAACGTGCACGCAACGCCCGGGACCTATTAAATGCGGTTTACCGAATATTACAACGTTACCGTATTACCGGCTGACGTAATCGTAGAATTAATTGTGTAATTAACCCGCGGAGAATTGGCCGAATCGCGCGTGTACATTGACAACTCGAGTGGATGAACGGATCACTTAGGCCGGTATCTGCATCCCGCATTTAGTGCTGAATGCATCTCTAATACTCTATCCAGAATAATGTCGCATGCGATCTTCGCGTGGCGAATAATATTTCACGGCGCTAAAGGTACGGGATGCGAATGCACAAAGAAATGGTGGACGATAACGTCGCCCTCGCGGAGACAGACTTTCGTTCGCAGTGTGCGATGCCAAATTGCATCTCGCCTTCCTTTTTTTTCCTTTGTCGCCATTAAGTTGCATAACTTTCACCCGCCGTCTAATTTTCACGGTGACGTTAAGCGCGCTTACGCTTTTAGCGACTTATCATTTTGCTCGTGGCGAAACTTTTGCCTTTGGCTGTTCTTTTTTCTTTCTCCCCAATTCGCTAATAGAAAAAAGTTTTTCGACAGACTGCAGATAATCGCGATAATCCTTTTATTTCGTCTCTTGTACACGCTACTTCTCTGTTGGTTCCTTCGTTACGCTGTCCTATATGCCTTCAATTTCTAATTTCGGTTAGGGGTCCCCGTCTCCTTTAAATATACCGAATGCGTGTTCTACCATTCTACCATCGATCGTATGCAAATGCTGCCAAACTTACTTGGAAAGTTGGAAACAAAACTTTTGCAGCTTCGTGAGTGAATACAACGTCGAGAAAGTAGAGTTCGATCCTCCCAAAATTATCAACTTGAATATCAAGAGAATTTAAAAGTTGCAATACATATATTTTTTATTATTTTATAAACCTATCGAGTTTTTCATTAAGATCGGGAAGAAAATTATCAGAGAGATTGAAAATAAAACATAGCAGAATAAAATCGAGCGTGGCTAGAAGAAGATCGAACCTTCGGCGGAATGTGTCCTCGACGAGGCGCGTGAACACGTTGATCAGCGATGTACAAAAAGAAAATCGCGCCATTCAGTAAAACGTAAGCAATTAGCGAGACGTTTACTTTGCGGTATAGGAGATTTGCAAGAGAAAGAGTTGCCTTGGGAACTCTTCAAAGGTGTCCTTAATTGCGTTTGTGCACGTGGCGCATCGAGATGCTTATTAACCGGCGTGCAATTTTTATCGAGGTAGGAAAGATTATGTGACATTTTCATACTCGGAAAAATAACATAACAAATCTTGCCTCGTTATCGCGACCAGCCTTACAGTTATTCCGCTGGTATACTGATGTCTCCCCTTTGAGATCGTCATTCTTTACGTCGATGTTTACGGGTCTCTTTTTCAATTCAAATCTTTGCATCGTTCTCGATACCAATAAAAAATATTAATGGTATATTCCTATAACGAAGCATAGTCCCAAATACAGACGGGGCGAGACATTTGTTCCGCGCGTAATAACTTTTCTTTCCTCCCGAGCGACCGATGAGCGCGGGACAAGTATCGGGCGAACAGGTCTCAAACTTCCACCTATCTCCCGTTGTAACTTCGTAAATGGGGGAGAATTTGCCCGAGTCTACGGGCAAGCTCGATTACGGGCCGCGTGCGAGACGCGAAACTTTGCGAAATTCGGCGCAAAACGCATGGAGAGAGGCAAAAAGAGACAGAGAGAAGAGTTCGGAACACGTGGCATCATGTAACTAAAGGCATATAGAGTAGAAGCACATGCAGCTATCTATAAGAGTGTCGCAAAGATTTAAAAAATTTTTACATGTATATCAGTTTGAACCAGAAAATATGCGGAGTTGATAGCTATATACATTGTCAGTTATCATTTCGCCTTCAGTAAAATAAATTAAAATAGATATTAGATATAATATTATAACTAATTATATCATAATAAATATACATATACACACACATAATTGTAAAAATATCTCAATATACTGAATTTTATCTTAAACAAATGCAGGAGTTAAATAAACAAATCATTGTGCATTTATGTTTGGGGAAAAGTTATAATATATAGACTCGTTTTAATTATAGGTATTTATGTGCTTGATAATTGATCGAATTTGTTGGGTGAGCGAGAGGGCATAAATACATTATATTGTTCCCGAAAGACACATATTTCGTTTCACCTCTGCGTGTAAGTACCCCCAGGAATTTAGCGAATGGGGCGAAGCGTGGAGGTGCGTGGTTCTTGACAAGTTTCCGAAAGTCGCCTGCGAATATTCGCGCGAGAGAGCAGACAATGCCCTCTCTCTCTTTCTACTCTCTCGCTGCGCACCGATCTAGTATTCGCACACGCCGGAGCTAGGAAGTTTGATGGGTTGATACCATCAGCGCGCTTCTCTCTCTCTCTCTCTCTCTCTCTCTCTCTCTCTCTCTCTCTCTCTCTCTCTCTCTCTCTCTCTCTCTCTCTCTCTCTCTCTCTCTCTCTCTCTCTCTCTCTCTCTCTCTCTCTCTCTCTCTCTCTCTCTCTCTCTCTTTCGCTATGCATTCCCGCGTCGAATCTAATTACTCATCGATCCACTTCGCCCTCGGTTACTTAATTTGCCTCGTTTGCGCGACACGCTCGCGTAAGCGAGGACATTTATTTGCTCGCCGAGCGCGCCTTTGTAACGGAGCGTCACGGATCTTTCTCCCGCGAAAACGTGTATTTTCTATCCAAGTCTTATTTAATCGTTGAAAAAAAATTTAGTTTTCATTGAAGGGGACGGTACGAAATATCACGTCCAAATTCCAGGACGATTATGTGACGAAGAGATAAACTCGCGCGAGCAATTCGGAGTAATCTTGGCGAGACAGCGGACAATGTGAAACGCTGAATCGGCGATACCAATTACATTCATATCCAGTAAAACCGTAACAGAGACAGAGCGATATCGCGAATGAATGGCAGCGAGCGGGGAAAGAGGCAGGTCGAAGTTTGATAGGTGGCTACGTTTCATGGCATTCCTGACATGCATTCATCGGAGATTTCAAATGTAGGAATTTCACCGTCATTTACGCACGACCCGTACATTTCTCTTAATTCCACAGACCGTTTGTTACGTTAAACAAATACGCGGCTAAGTTCAAGATTAAAAGCTTTAACGTAAGTATCTGAAATTTAACTATTTATCTGTAAAATGTACAAATTTAATTTTACACAATAAAAATAATTAATGGAATGACGCTTTCAAGGAATTTAAGAACTGAAGAAATTTAATGATTCGCGTTTATAAATGGAGGACGGCTAACAATAAAATTAATTTAACGTCGCATTAATGCGACATTCGTATATAATTTTAAATTCGCGTATTTGACATTTTATTCGCCTATCGCATCTATCGCATTTACGTCCTATGTAGAATTCTTTAACGACATCGTCAGGAAAATCGTAGACGGAGATTACCGTTATTGTTAGCTTCTAATGCCGGCATTATCCTGGCGCGCCCAATTTTCCTCACCGCAAATATGCGCAAATGAGTCTCTTACGTGCAATCGCACGTGACTTCTGACGTAAGTCTTACGTAAAACGTCATTTCTACGTATCTCCACGCCGCTGAAAATTGGCCCCGCGAATTATGCCGTTATCATACCCAGGATATAGCGTCACTCACGATCCAAAGTATATATATTTTTGTTTTCTCCATAAAAGACTTCTTTACGAAATATTTATGTAAGAAAAGCTGGAAGGATTTTGCCAAGATTTTTATCTTTGACACTGCTTTTTTATGACGTTTTCTCGATTATGCACAAGAACCAAAGAAACTTATCGAAATAATCTGCGAACTGAATATCTCCCAAATTGATTCACGATCGAGATCAACAAATCTCGTGACACATCTCTGGATATGTCTCTCGTCGTGAATGAAAATGCACTATCGTTAATGTCCTTATCGTGAATTGAGAAATAATTGTCTCCGCCTCGCCGCAGCCTTGTCCTTCGACCTCACGGAGCAATTTTCAACGAAAGGCCGCGGTCCTTTTGCAAGCGCGACCCGCTAATACATTCTTGGCGTGTGTTGCCGCCGACGCGAAATAAATCTCTCCGTCTCGTTTAAACGGCATTAAACGTGCACGGCGAGACGTCGCGATAAACGATCACTATAATACAGCTTTTCCATTAATGAGACGATTTCGCAAGGTTCCATTCAGATGCATGCAACATATACTTTTCTCGTAGTTTATCTTATACAGTACCTATGTTTAAAAAGTTATTAAAATTATTATGTGTTTCGTTAACAAACTTAGAACTGTTGTTTTTCTTAGCAAAAATTCTAGATACATTTATTAGATATATATATATTTATTACAATTTACTAGAGAATTACATATATATTTATATAGAATTTATTAGAATTATATGTATACATATATAAAATTCTAATAAATATATGTATATACATTTAATAAAGTTCTGTAAAGTTCATACACCTAAAATCTTTCAAATAATTTTTTAAATGTAATTTTTTTGTCAGTGCAATTTACATGCCCAAATATATCATATAAGTAATATGATATATCTATTGCTTATATGTAAATTATGTATTGTAAATTGCATTGACAAAAATACGAAATATCCCCAGAAATATCACATTTAAAAAATAAAAACTAATTTAATTGTTATTTGATTTTACAATTTCAATATTTTGATCACTGAAAGATACGCGCGTTCAGCCGGTTGATTAATACATTCGAAAGTCGCAAAATTGACAAAATGAATCAGTCGTCATTAAAGGCACGCTTCGTTACGCCGCGTCTCAATTAATAACGCGAGGCGAATTTCCGAAGCAGCAATATATCCGTATTAAAATTCCTCGTATTCCTTGCGTCACGCCTTGTCGCGTGCGCGAGTAATCTGACATTAACTACCTCGTTGACTGGACTCGCCGTGAAAACGACGTTAAATATGGCGACACGGAGATGTTGTTCTCTCACCTAATTTTACTAAGGATATATATTTATCTTTCGAGTACGAATAATGTCGCTACCTGTAATTAAGTTGCAATTATACGAGATATCTCTCAATTCACTAATTCAACGTTACCACACGCCTCGTAACTTCGCCGACTGTTTTAAATGCATATCCGGTCGGGTATATTACTATATATATTTATGTTGTATACATAAATATATACAGTAATGAACAATTTACAATCATAAAATAAATATCATCCAAGCTATGAGCTTCGAAGTTGTTTTGTAAAAAGACAAATATAAACGAGATTTAACACAATGTTAGAAAAGATACATCACATAATAATCAAGAAGTTAAATATACGAAGATCTTATTATATATAATAATAAGATTAGGTCAGGACAAAATAAACATGAAGCGTGATATGTTTCTCGCCAGCTCGAACTTCGTACTCGTGCAAAAAGAATCTCTAGCGATTTTCTCTCGAATAGCTTAGCATTAGCGTCAAGCCAAGCCCTTCAATTACATCTTACACGTGCTAAAACTTTTAATCAAGCCTTTTTATACGACGAGAGATTTTCAAGGGACCTCAGATTATGTGGCACGGCGCGTACACGCAAGGCACTTCAAAAGGTGCAAGTCGGCCCGCTCGCGCTTCTCGTTTTTCTCCTTCGGATACGCACCACGCCGCGCCATGCGTCGAGCGTGTGAATAACTCGACATTAATTTCTTCTACGTCAGTCGGTCGGTTCGGGCATGCGGGCAACGTATACGTTACATTATACACGATCGCGCATCCTTAATTCAGTTCCCCATAAATTAGTAACTTTTTGCGATTTTGTCGTAAATAAGGCCGGCAGCGCCTCTCTGGCACTAGATATACCCTGGGCTAAACTGTACTTCCTGCCAAGTCGAGATTTATGGATTACGCGGCGTTTCGGCTTAAGTTATCACGCGCTGTAAAGTCAGAGAAATATTAGCCGTTGACGGCGGATATATAGCCCACAAACGCGCGATGTCAGCGAGGCTCTTCAAACGGTATCAAAGTTTTCTCACCTTATGACGCCCGTTAAACTGATATCGCCGATACACCATGTGTATCCTCTGTGATACCAATTACCAGATATACGTATGTTTCGTGGGTGTAAAGATAATCCGACGACAGCGCGCGCGTAACCGTATCGGATTTTTATTTCGCAATTTTACATCCCAAAATAACTATATCCTTCGTTTAACTCGAATCTCTTTAAGAAACTGTAATTTCCAAAGCGAAGCAATTATCACTTCGTCTTTTTAAAATTTCACTCGCATATAATATTTTTATTTAAAAAAAGAATATTTTCTCTTTATCTCTCTTTCCTAATTGATTTTATCAGATCATTTTTTATACACGAAGAAATCAGCGGAAAGTTAATGTATGTATCTATTCGCTTCTAAAATCGAGGACAGAGATATTATACCTTGATCTGTATAACCGCTATAATTCGTGATCAGTTCATCGGAGTCCTTTTGGTCCTTTCCGCGGGTTCCGCCGGACCATCGGAGCCCTTTTATCATTCTTTTTTCGCTCGCAAGTCGCGTAATGCAAGTCGCGAATCGACAAGCGTGACTGGCGGACTTTTGGCACGGAGATCGAAAATGGTTTACAGTCGGCGATGCGAGTCGAGGCGAGGCAGAACGAGGCGATACGAGGAGCGGCAACGGCGAGGTCGTCTGCGGGGGTGGTGTGCTCGATTCCCTCCAGTCTCTTTCCCCCTCTCTCTTTCTCTCTCGTTGAACCTCCTCGCTCTTCTCTCCCTGTAATATACGGTCTCTCTCCATTTCTCTCTCCGCGCCGCGAGAGTCGCTTGAAAACTCGGTCAAAGTCTCGTCGTTGTGTCGCGTCGTCTCGCTTTGGGGATTCGAAGGAAGGGTCGTTTCTCTTTCCAACCCTCTACCGCTACCTCTGTCTCTGTCATGATGCTTGTGTGTTCCGATTGTATTTCGCGTCCTCTCATGACGACGTCGCCGGAGCCAGCGTAATCAGACGCGAAACGCCCGGTCCGATTTCGAGAACGCTCGCTCTCTTTTGGACGCGCAGGACTTTTTGGGTCGCGCATTCGCGCGTCGTCCTTTTTCAACGTCGGACTTATCTCGTTTCTTCCTTCCTTTCTTTCTCAGCCAATCTCTCTGGCGATCGTCCACCTCGCTACATTCTCGCCCTGCGGCTTACAAAGAGCTGAAAGCGAGCTTTCTCGATTCGCCTCTTCCTACTCTCCGCCGCGCCGTTCATTCGATTTTCCTCACACGAAGGAATCGTAACGCGGCATACGCGATTCTTGGAGATCCGAAATTTCCGCGGGTTTTAAAATAAGAATGGCTAGCTATAACAATAATTTCTACTGATGCTGAATATCCTTAAAAGAATTTAGGCGTGTTCGGACTTGTACAATTCTGTTATGGTTCTGAATTTATCGACCAAAATTTATGTATTAATAGATCAAAAAATATTTAGATAATAAGAGCAAATATACAATTTTAAAAGATTATATTGTGTTATATCTAAAGATATAGAATCGGTTTGGTGTAGCGAGATCTGTACATCGTGTAAATCAAAGAGTTGTACTTGTATGTCAATTTTCGCGTCGGTAACGATCAATGCGAGATAAACGTCGAGACAATGAGGGAATTAAAAACACTTGGTGCATGGATACTGGTTATTGACTTTCGAAGTCACTCTCCCTTTTTTCGATAAAGCCGGTAAAAGCACGGTAAAAGCGGAGGGGTGGCCGAGCAAAAAAACAGCGAAAAGAGCACTATCACTGGAACGACTAGCGGTAGGTCAGGAGCGCGAGATGCGAGATGGATACAAATCATAAAATTTGATTGGACCGACCTAGGCCGGTTGGGGAGGAGGGTAACGCCGGCTGTGTATATCCGATATATCGACTCAAACTCGCGTATCCTCCGCGTATTTCCGGCCGACCGACGAGAAGAGGGTAGGCATGTGTGTGTATATATATGTGAAACACGCCGATTCATTCATCCGTTTTCTCTCCTCTATTAAAAGGCACCGTGAATCGCTCTTAATGTGCAGCGGAAAAAATTGTCGAGTTTCCCTTACTCAATAAATTTCACAATCCGGTGTAACTTGACAGAAAAAGCTCTGGAACTTTCAACTTTTTCACGTATTTTATATTTTCCAGCAGATATATTAACGTAATATCAAATATCAAAAAGAAGCAACGTTCGCGAATTGATAATGTTACTATACTAATGATATTGTACGCCGCAAAAAACTTGTGCAAAATTGATACATCTTCATTGCCACGCTATTACATTCCCTACTCGCGATAACGTGATATTATGCTTCTGGCTAAGCTCAATTTTTCGGCGCAGAAATCGTTTTCGCGCGAAGGAATCCGGATTAGGTTTCAGACAGACGGACGCGACAGCTCGGCGCACGCTTCATTTGAATTACATGAAAATCGAGTGGGCTTCTTGAGGACCGACACGAGAGAGTCGTTCACCGTTTTCGATCGATCGACACTGCAGATCCAAGGTGAGATTATCGCGCCTCGACCGCGAATCGCCGGTATCTCGAGCGATTAAGAGTATGAGAGGAGAAGAAAGAGAAAGAAAGAGAGTTAAGGAGAAAACGAAGACCGCGGGGGTGAGTTAGGGCGTAGGGCGCTCTTTGTCTCTTTTAAAACGACAAGACGAAGCGAGAGGGAGGGAACTTGAGGAGGGACCAGGAGAGAGGAATCTGAAGAGCCAAACGACGGGAGATTATTCTCGACTTCTCGACAGTCGCGATGCGACAGTGGATTAGCTACCTGCTCGGCTTAACAAGGGTGAAGCGAAAATCGATTTTGTCGATAAGACCCCACCGTCTTAACGGACTCTCTCTCTCTCTCTCTTTCTCCCGGACAGGAAAAATCAGTGATAAATAGACGAAACAGTGTCTTCGGCGCTTAGCTAACGACGTAACGTCACTGAGTACCGTAATAGGCCACTTCCGTATCTAATCGGAGTCTATAATTGCACCCTTAACTTCATTTTTCGTCTTGAACTTAGAACTTTTATATATATAGAATTCTATTATAGGTTCGTGTGTCAACGTTAATCAATCACCAATGAACGTTACGTATTTCGGGATTAATAGAATAATATTAAAGTGTATTATTGCGGATAATGTTAGCCGTCTTGTTAGCCTTGCAGGGAAGAGCACGGGAGATGTGTGTTCGAAATTTATGAATCTTCTAAGGAACCTTATATGGAATGTCAGATAAGGAAACGTCAGTGCATAACAGCTTTGTAGCGATTACAAATTAATTCGAATATGAGCTATCCTAGACGCCCTAGGGGGGACGTTAGGCAGATATGGATTAAAGGTTTAATTAAACTCCCGTAATGTAGCGGAGATCTTCAAAGCGCAATTACACAAAGTGGAATTACCGTATACGTAATATTATCTGCAAATCTCGCGGTATTATCACACAGCAGGTTATAAATTATCGATCGGATAAACCGCCGTGCTGTGAAAATAATTGATTACGTCGAGATAGAGCACACGCTCTCATATAGCCCGGCATTTATATTTATGACGTCAGTACGTTGTTATGTATGTCATTACTAAATCGGACCGAAAGTGTCGTTTTGCTTTTGAAGATCTGGTGTTTCAACGTGACAGGTCGGATGAAGACTCCTCCAATATCCGCTTAATAATAATATAATTAGTGTATTATATTGAAATTATATTGAAATATCGCCCCGTTGAATCATCGTTACGATAACAAAATACATAAGTCATATCGAACATAATAATTTATATTTTGCGATGATTTATTAATGAAGTCAAAAATATATCAATGGATTTTACTCGATACGCTTGATGTAATTGCGTTTTGCAAGTGCTTCGGCGTCCGAGATAAAAGAATTCGCGTTAGGGATGTAGCGTCGCGTTATGGATGCCACGCGCGGATGCTGGGATACGCGCATCCGCGGTCTTTCGACCATTAGGTCTTTCGCCAATTCGCAGCTCTTGTCATGCACCACGTCGTCAGCGACGTCGGAAACTGCACATAGCGCGCGCGGCCGAATTACAAAGTGGCGATTGGATAATGCAACGTTGTTGCGCGTCTTGCGCGTCGCAGGCGGCAAAACCGAGCCACGAGATCAAGCCTGTTACTATGCTAACAAAGCAATATACATATCGATGAGGTTATCGATGTGTTCTACCTTCGAGAGAAATTGCTGTGAGGCCGTCGCCGCCGCCGCGCTGCAACCTACGCTTGCCGGTGCACTATGCCACCGAATAACGCGTATAGCACGCCCATCAATATGATTAGGCCGGAGATTCTGATTGCCTTCTACCTGTCACTGCGTCTCGAAATCGCCTAACGCTGCTCAAAGTGCCCCGACGCGCACCCTTGAGAGATGCGTGCAAGCGTGAGCACGTCGGACCGATGCACAAAGTTACTACAATATTGGAATTTCCAATTGTGTCTTATCGTAATTATGCCATGTGAATAATTTTCTCTAAACGCCGCGAGAAAACTGACACATCGTTCAACGATAACAAAACTTTTCAAACTGCAGCAATACCGAAAAGTATATATGTTTAAATCTATAAATTTATTCGGTTTTACTTAATGATCAGTTTTCACATCAAGAGCTTTAAGAAGTTGGATAACATCCCTAATCCATCCTTTTTCCAATTTTCCTTTAATCTTTCGCGAAAACGCCACGCGCATTTCTACTATTTCTTATTCGTTCTTTTCGCATTCTCGTATCGCCCGTTCCTGCATACTTGGTGCCAGAAATAGATAAATTTAATCTGACACGTGTGCTTTTCCTTAAAGTACTTCGGCGCACGTGCGAAGGGCCTATAGAGTTGCAAATGGGAATTGCGCAACGTGTCGTACTGACGTAAACGGACACTTATTCCTATTTGACCTACACCTAAAATATACATGCATATTTCCACCATCTATTGAATTTGATTTGTAGCTTATATTCTAATTAATCTTTCTTTTCTCTGTCTCTTCTTTTATGTGCAATACTCAAAATTTTAATAAAAACGCCTAGACAATAAATACAAATAATAGATATTGTTAAATAGTTGTAGGCGTGAAAAAGTTTTGCGACGCATGTTACGGTAGTGTGATCGAAAATGATGCAATTGGTTTTCACGTTCAAACTCATTTGCATGCACGATTTGATCGTTAGTACTTGATTGTTCGTGAAAAATAAAATTTAACGTTTCCCATATGCCAATAAAATGGTAATACAAAAATAGATAACACAACTAATGCAATTAGCAAATCATGTTAGCGAACTTACACGAGTAAATTCGTGAAAGTAAAAGAATGCGTGATAGACATTGTACGATGGGTAGTTTGCGTCTTACATGTCATTAACATAATTTCCTCTACATATAAAGTTTCGTGAGTTCATTTACTTTCATTTCGATTTAATGTCTCTCTTAATATTTTATAAAGTAAAATCGTGTAAGCCCGAGGACAATGATAGATTCTGCATTATTGTTAATTATACGAGGTCTGGCTATAAAGTTCGCGAACTTTATTGTCAGACTTCGTACACGTGTTAAACCGTGCGAAAAAAAGAACCTTTCGACGTCATAATGCAAACAATGTCACTGTAAATTATCCGTCTTAGTATTTTCTTGGTCATATTTATGCACCCTCTTATTCATTTTTATTTGGAATAACTTTCGCGTCTCTCTCTCTCTCTCATTCTAATTAATACACGCACAAGAAAAAAAGAAAGCGGTATGTGTAAACGTATAATTACGCTTGTAGCATACATTTAGAAGGATAATTAAAATCACTAGTTGGCATTTATTCAGTGACTTAATTAAAGCCACCGTGACTTACTTCATCGCTGTATGTTATTACTCCGTGCGTAATCAGCAAGGTTCGAAAACATAAGTCACTAAACTTTTATTTGTACAAAGAAAAATTCGTATCAACTATTCTTGGACTGTTCTTTTTTTATGTAAAAAGAATCCTATAACACAATTGTCAATAAAATCTTAAAACAGTTTTACATATTAATATATTTATAAAAAATAATAGACCTAATTTTGCTAATCTTTCAGGATAAAAATATAAAAAAAATCTAGTTTTAGAAAACATATCTCTTCTTATTGTAAAAGATTTAAAACTAGATATTAGAACTAGAACATTAAAAGCAGAAAAGAAAGGTTCAAGATTCACCTACACAAACCTCTCCCTCGAAACACTTGAAAAATGAGTCTCACTTGTGTCTTACGACATCACGCCCCATTTTCAACTTGACCGTCAGCAGCGCTCCTTTAAATCAGATTCTGGTTTAGGGTCAGAGTTCAAAATCGGCCGGCGCGGCGAAATAGTCGAGGCCACGCGTGCTCGTTCGTTCCATCGAGGGTTCCGTCGCGCGCGAGCGGTGCACGTGTCGGGGATCGACAGTTTTATGAATGGGGACCACACGTGGTTCGAACGCTGCCCCGATACGCAGCATACCGCTTCCGCGAGGCAGTTAGGTGAATAAAGAAAAAAGAGGGAGAATAAAGGAGCACGAGAGTCTCGAGCGGCAGGAGAAAAAGGAGAGGAGCCGACATTGATGGGGAAAGGGTAGGTGAACGGGGGCGAAGTAGAAGGAGAAGAATAAGAAGAAAAAGAACGGAAGGAGGTGGAGGAAGAAGAGGAAGAAAAAGCGGCGGAACTCGGTCGTCTACCCCGTAATTTATAACTGGAAACTCGGAACTACGGCGCGACCTAAGGCGATATGTCGATTTCACCCAGGGGAGAATCTCCCCCCGCTCGACTCGCGCGCAGTTTGCCGAAGGTCATTCGACCTTCGACCAGAATCGATGCTCGCTTTGGTGATTCGTTTCTCCGTCTGTCTATTCTTTTTCTTCCCGCTCCGCGCTGCCTTATGTTCGCGCGACGTGCCGTTCGCCGACGGTTTCCGACCAACCATTTCTTAAATTTACAACAGATTCCCTAAATCGGCCTTTCAATCCAAATGTTTCTTTTCCTGATATTTTTAATATTATCGTTATTGTTAAGAAAAATGATTTGTTTTTATGGAAGTGATTTAATTTCTTTTCATACAGGCGAGAGAAAAAGAGTCTCCACGCTTACTAAACGAAATATCTTTCATAAGATGGACCAGACTCACTCCCAGAATTTTTGGAAAATTTTTCGATGGGTCGGTGATCAATTCTGCGCCCCTCCCAACGTGTATTTTATTTCCGAACGGTAGACGTACACACGTCAGTTATCGTTTTAATTCGGTTACGCCACACGGACTAGGGTGATATGTTGATTTCACCCAGGGGAATTTATTTCGATTGTGGGAGGTTATTCGACGTTTCGTTGCTGATACGCATTCTACGATTCGATTCGCTCTTTTGTAACTTTTTTTAATTTGAATTCTTTAATAAGCTTTACCCATCAGGAAAATTAGAATTTTTTCATCGTCAATATGCGAACAATGTCCCAAGAATAATAATCAAATTTCATAAAGTTTTCGTGGTTCCCTGGCCGAAAATACACTTTTAAAATCATAAAAGAAAGACTGTTAATTAAAAACAAAAAATAGCAACTTAAATGATATCGGTGGTAAACTTGTAATTCTATAACTATTCACAATGATCCTCCTCCGATTACAGAATATTTGCCACATTAAGTTACATAGCGCTTTTACTTTCCTGCATATGCGTCGATGGTAACTTCCGCGATACTCGGTGTAACTACGTAACGACGCATAATTTTGAAAGTTTAACGGTGCAGCGTATATTCCTATTTTGCCGTGAATTTCCTTGGAACGCCGGGATAGCATTAATCTTACTTGAAAATAGTTCTGCATTCCGGGTTTCGCACTACAATGCGTAACTCGAAACTCGCGCGGCATGTGCATTAATGTTTCACTAGGATACTGAGAAATTAAGTACTCGTCTGACGTTATCGATCCCCCTGATCCCACCTATCATTGCACTTTCAAGTGGCGTTATTAAAAACGCTTAGCGTAAATGCAAGGTAAACAATAAACAACCGGGGTTATTGATAAAGGTGTTATTCTCGTGAACCAGTTCACAACCTATCAACTGAGTGTTAAATTTCCATAGCCAAGTCGTGTAAAAACCATAAGACACAGTTAACGAAGTTTAAATCGATGAAGTTTCCTAAACGTATGAAGACGTGAAAAGATTGTTAGTGATTTTTATTTTGATATCCTGCACGGAAAGAACGGTTTTGCTGAAGTATCTAAAAATTTAGCTAGATACAGACCTGAAAATAATTTTGTTGCACCATCAAAATAATTATAGTAGGTTGCCGAAATATGATGATAATGCTGTAAAAAATGTTGACATTTTTAGCAATCAGTTTGAATGTTCTACATAATTATTTTGATGGTCCAACAAAATTATTTTTTGTAGCTAGCTAAATTTTTAGATATTTCAGCAAAACCGTTCTTTCTGTGTGCAATATGAAAACCTATTATACAACACCAATGACGAAATAAAACTAATGACATTCATCTACTTTCCTTTTCTTTCGCCAATAACGGAACGTGTGTTGTAAGAACGATCGAAAATATCGCTAAGTCTCTGCCGTTAGTACGAATAATCATTGTTTGCTTTTGCATTTAATCTTGTGCATGAACTTATCAAATAACTTTCTCGTTGTAATCTCGCTTGTTGTTTGCGGCACGTCGAGAAACTAAACCCCCGAACTTTGTCATTATCAATCGATATATTATACCTATATGCAAGCGAACCTTCATATATACATACCTATACGCAAGCGTGGAAGTGAATGCTCGCCGAAAATAATTATTCGACTGCTTAGGAAAACCCGAAGAAAAATAACTGGGCGACGTCGTAAATTAACGTAACACGGTTGGCGAACACGAGGCAAAGGGGGGCCGGTAGAGGATGCACATTGTGAGCGCGAAAGGCATTACTTCGGTACATACCGCGCGCTATTAGTTCGGTATACTTTGGTACATACCTCCCCGGAACACAGTGAAAGAATTCTTCGGTATGCCGCGGTACGTGCCGAAGCATACCGGTCTAATAGTTTGTGTTACATATATTGGCGGACCGGCGGCAGCAGCGGCGGCGGCGGCGGCGGCGGCGGCGGCGGTGGCGCTCTATACTTGAAGCACGCGCCCCCCAAGAAACTCGTTTCGTCGAATAACACAAAATTCTGCCAGCGAGCGAGAATTAATATTGACATAAATTAAATTCCCTCAGAGCTTGATCGCGCGCAAGCTTCTCGAGCGCACCCGCATTCCCGAATCCATTTTTCAAATTCACGTACAGCGCCAGCCTCGACGACGTCGCGATTTAAAACACGAAACCCCTTTCCCCGGCTTACGAGGGAGAAATAGAGATAGAGACAGATAGGTAGATAGATAGATAGAGATAGAGAAAGAGAGAGAGAGAGAGAGAGAGAGAGAGAGAGAGAAAGAGAAAGGGAGTAGAGATTGATCTATCATTTCGAAAGTAAATCTTATCTTTATTCTACTCCACACCACGTAATACGATTGCAATAAATAATTTCTCGTTTGAAGAGATAGTGAGGTGGGTTCAGGTAAAAAATTACTGTCCCTTAATTGAGACTTCGTTAGTTTCGATGCAAGAATTTTAAACCACGCAAAAGCCAAATGATTTTCACGGTCATGACTTGAAATAAATTACGTGTCATGGCTATATATATTCTTGTAATTCTGATATACGATTGTCAGATTATTCAAAATTAATTAAATTTTTAGTAAGGAAATTCATAGAAGCTACAACTTCATCTTACACATTTTGACATCCCGATAGTTACTCCGTATCTCTGTTCTATACATCAAATGCATTTGCGCACAGTCCAAAGAGGATCGCCAGCATCCGTGGATCGGATCTCTAACGCGTAAAGGGGAATTTCAGTCGGTTTCCCCTCACGGCCGACTGCTCGTGTAGCGATGACTCTTTTATGTAAATCACGTAAACGTCGCCGCAGGAGAGCCATCGGCGCCGCGTCCGCGTTAACATTACGCAAAAGTTCGCCATCGCCGTCGCCGTCGTCGACGTCGTCGAGAAGAGCTTCCGACTTCGAAAACGTCGAAGAACGATTGTGCGCACCGCGGACGCGCGTGGGGTTATTATTTGGCTCGTAAATTTTTATTGCGCACGCAGGGCTTCTTTTTTACGAGAGTCATTACGTCGTTGCCACGTAAGGCTGTGCCAGCCACTCCTCAGAGCGACCCTTATTTCATTTTTTTTTACTTCTCTCGGTCACTCTTTCACGTCTCTCCTACTCCTATTTCTATCCGCTCTCTTTTTCTCTTTCTGTGGCACAGATTTACATACAGAGACAAGGACCTACCAGGCACACTCGTGAGAGACGTGGGGCGTGGGGCTCGAGTTTCTGGTGCCCTTTCCCTGCTCCCTTTGTCAAAGGCCAACCTTTTGTGCACGGTTTTTCGTGGAAAATTGAGTTAAACGAGATAGTCAAAGCAATATATCCCGATATTATTCCTCCGCGGGATTATGATGTCTGCAATGTAGAGCATCCACTTACGAGTTTTTTGACGACGCGTATAGGGAATTGCGATAGAGTTTGAACGTTTCTTACGGAGTGCTCTTGCTAAATCACATCATAATTATGCTCGTTTAATTTAGTATATAAAGCCCTTGTAATACTAGTCTCTTTGCGCGATTATTTTTTCTCTTTACATAACGAGATAATGTATATTAATCAATATAACATTTATACGATATCACGTTATTAATATATAAAATTAATTTGATATTGTAATATACAGATTTGGCAAGCCAGAGCTCTTGCATTTTTTCCTTAGAAACTACTCGATCCAAAATTGATCAAAGAACTCGATCGAATTTTATACAGCTCTAATTATGACAAACTCCTACTCTTATACGTGATACGTTACATATCTTCCAACAGATGCGCAATATTGTCGCGACTTTTCTATTGTACTCGCGTCCTGAATGAACCTCGACGCCCACTCTCGCGTCCATTAACGAGCGCACAGCTTGGCTCTCGAATCACGCTCGTTTCTCGCACTCGGGACTGAAAGGTACTGTTGTGCGGTTTTCTGACCGGATCGTCCCCGAAGGAGACGCCTTTACCACCATACGATCGCACCCTGTCCGAATACACACACATACACACATACATACATACATACATACATACATACATGCATACATGCATACATACATACATACCTACATACATACATACATATATCCCGAGATCGACGTGGGGAAAAACCTCTCGCGTAGGCGAAGGACGAAATCGTCCATGAAACGAGTCTTCTCGCGAGCGGGTAGGCGGGCGCGACAACCGGGGCGAGAAAGGATTTTCGATAATCCCAGGACTTGAAAGCGAAGGACGAGCGAGAGCGAAGGGCGCGGATCGCGCGAACGGGGATGGTCGCCGCACCGCGGTCTGCCTGACCTCACCTAACTTAATACCGGAATCTGTAAGGTCCCTCGGTTGATATTTTTTTTCTTCCCTTTTTTTTATCCGTCGAGACTTTTGGTGCAACAATAAAATACCTTGGCCGGGTGCTGGCCGCAATGGAGAGAAGGAGGAACGAGGAGATGCGCATATATAGGAGTGAACGGGGAGAAATCGGTGGAGAGACAGAGGGATGAGAGGAGAGCAGGGGGAGTGACAGAGAGAGAAAAAGAGAGAGAGAGAGACCAGTGGTGGTTTTTCGTTATCGACATTTTCCACGGCGCGTCAGGGTGTGCGTGAGAGTACGTGCGTGAGCTTCTCTCGTTGCCCCCTTCGTTCGTGTGCACGTGCCTGTGTATATAGATATATGTGGGAGATGCGGTACGTATGTGTGTGCGCGCGCGCTCGCGTAGGTGGCCGAGGCACGGTGTGGGTGGGAATTTGTGTGTGCGTGTGCGCGCGTACATGTCGATGGGTTGGCTCGCTTGCACGCGCTATGTATGTGGGTATAAGCTACGTGTACGTGCGTGCGCGCGCGTATATATGTATGTGTGTAGAGTTTTCTGGAGGTTTCCCCTAGCAACGAGCAGCAGCACCAGCACCAGCCACAGCCCGGCTTAGGGGTAGCTACGAACCCCACGCGAAACGCGTATATACGCTGCCGCCGCCACGATCGGCCGCTGGTTCCCCGATATCCCGCGATCGGAAATCGGGGAAAAACCGTTTTTGTTTCCGGTCCCTCGGCGTCTTACCCTTCGTCGAGGAAAAGTTTCCGGATGTTAGCCGTGCACGTTGAAATATTCACGCGATCGAAGATACGATTGACTCGAAAGTCGGCAATGCATATTGACCCCGCTAACATGCGCCAACTCGATTGACATGCCAAGAACAGATCGATATATGAAGTAATTTAATTAAGTTTAATTTAAGTTGAGCGTAAAAAAAGCACACGACTGAGGTACGAGAAAGATGTCTTTATAATAAAATTATAGAAAGAAAATTGTAAGATAGAGAGCACAAGTCACTACAAATGATATATTTCATCCTTTAATCACCACTGATTAATAGAAAATTATTACAAATATAAAGATGACATTTAAGAGGATTTTCAATGGAAAGAAAACTCAAATTTACTAAAGAATTCTTCCGATTATTTCATACAATATATAGTTTCTCCAAATGTTGGGTATCCATAAAAAAAATTTATGTACGATGATCTAGCAAGCTCCTGTGACATAGTTTAAAACTATAAAAACGGTTCGGATTTCGTCAGATAAGCGCGAGAAAGAAGCGCAAAATGAAATTTGAGTTTTTCTTCTTATCCGCTTTCGTCAAGTCGCGGGTTTAATCTTTTTACGTGCTGCACGCTAGTAGACTCCTCTAGCAAGGATTAAGATCGACGTGAATTAGATTGTGCACTGTCCTTCGTCGTTTCCGCGAATAACGCTGGCTCTCGCGTAATGCACTTATGGCAGGGCAGCAGGGCAGGGCGCGAAAGCGTGTAACGGCATTTTGTAGTAATATCGTTGTTACGATTGACGGACCTGGCAAGTACTTTATTGAAATCGTGCAGTCGTTAACGAGTCGGACTATCTCGGTACGTTGACGTGATTCAAGAGAGAGAGAAAGAGAATCGCGCGCACTGACGCGCGTGGATTTATATTTGCGTCGCGATTTTAATCGTTCACGTCAACGCGACGATATTGTCCGCGAAGAATCCCGGATAACGATTGACGATGCGTCTCTCGCGCGTCGCATTGAAAACGCGACTGTCTCTTTCGACGACTAATGTTGCGATAAATAAACGCGCACCGGTGAATTCCGATACTGGCCGCTCGAGAATGCGGCTGTCGAGTCTGAAAAGCTACAAAACGACCCGCCAGAAAATGTCGACCATCCTTGATTATTATTACAGCGATCTTTCCAAATGGCTTTATATGACAACGAACAAAAAAGACGTTATTCAGAGGTGTCTATTACCTCGTTTAACCTTATATCGTCCTCATTACTTTTAATGGTAGTACTTTACTTGATTGTGCAACGAGATTCTTACGAAAGATCCGATAAAATTTCAGCTTAGAAAAAGTCGCGAAGCTTTACTTTCGACGATCAAGTTATTATCCTAAACGCCTCTTTGCGCGAATTAAATGACTGTCGTGCAGGGAAACGCGAACGTACGAGATATCCGTACGAACCTTAAGCCAACTAAAAAGCGAGCAGCGCTCGCCGATGTTTCTCTACGGGAAAATACGTATGCGCGCATTTCCATAGAGGAGAGAAAAAAAGGGGTAGTCGCGAAAGTAGAATCTCGCCCCGGCCGAAAGCCCGTCAGAAATCAAGTTTCCCGGCATAGGCGGGACTTTGTTTTCAAACATATTCCGTTCCTGTGCCGGGGTAAAAAGCACTAGGAGCTCCGATTTCACGAGGAAACCCCGGTGCTGAATCAGATGGTGCGGCGCGGGCGCCGAGGGCCGCTCGCACGCTCACGCGCACGCACACGGCCAGATACGCGGCGCATCGCGCGTTGCCGCTGGTAACTCAATCCGAGGAGTTTCGGCGAAAAGTGTTGTATTACTGGTGTGCTATTTCTCTGATCCCAGATCATCTTCATTCGCGCGGAATTTCGAAACGGCGCAAAATTCGCAGCCCCCAGCCCACGGCACCATCGATCCAGCCCACGCTCGCAGTTCGGACGCGCGCACGGGTTGCTCGCGCGTGGAACGCGAATGGCTCCTCTTTAACGCCGAAAGTCCTCGTCCAAACTTTTTTTTCTTCTTTTAAACCGTACCAACGTATTTCGAGATTTGATTATCTCGTATAATTATAATAGGCAGTGATCATAAGATACTTGAAAAATATGCATCTTCTGACGTTAATTAATATACGCTTTGCTTAGAGAACGAGAGCTTAATTTTTGCCGAGCCAGTAAAGTTCGATATAATATCTCAAGTCCTGATTATTAAAGTCGCAAAATGACTGTTGTTTCTCTGAAGTTAATGTTTAGCATCCGTCTTAGAAGCGCCAGATACTAACTTGAAATTTAATACAAATTATTACTATATTGATCAATCGACAGGTTCTCCTCGCGATTCAAGCGCGCAAAAGGACTTTCGAGATGAGCGATTCACAGTACGGATGCATGGAAAGGTCTCGAAACGTAGCTCGAAGCCTTCGCTACGTGAGAGCGTTGGAAAGAGCAAGATAGAGTGGAAAAGAGAGGGATCCACAGAGAGAGAGAGAGAGAGAGAGAGAGAGAGAGGGAAGAGTACTCTCTCTCCATTCCTCTTGCCCTCGTCTCCCTTCACTCCACCCTCGCCAATAGCCCTAGTCGCTTCCAGCAAGTACTTCTATGTACCAACCATCTCCTACACGCTACCCTTATATACGTTGTATATTTACCTCCGCGGCATGTACGCGCGCGAGCGCACGTCTGCCTATGTACGTATGTACCGTATGTATGTACACCGGGGCCCGCGCGGTACATAGGTCCGAGCGCCACATAAAAAGCACATGGGGCAGGTATAGCTCCGGCTGAAAATTATTCCGAGTATTTTCGAATTAGCGCGTCGGAAGCGGAGGAAAACGCGCCGTTTGGTCGGACGCGCGGCCGAGCACGGCACGCTACGCGAAATGCGCTTCTCGCTACGAGGCGCCGCGCAATGCAACGTCTCGTTTCTTGAACGCGCCCGAAACGGCTCCTCTCTTCTCATTTCCGAGACACCGAAATTCCGCAGCGACGCGTTGTTGGCGACTGTACCGGGCTTGCTCTCTCTTTCTCTTTCTCACTCTCTTTCTCTTTCGCTCTCCCGCGGTATAGCCCACACACACACACACACACACACACACACACACACACACACAATGTTTTCGAGCAGCTCCGAAGAATTTTCGGAGTCGCCATTGTTGTCGGGGTAGGTGGGCCGCGAGGCGGAATTATTCGCGGCGAACGTGTTCGAGCGAGTTCACGAGCGAACGAGTAACTAAGGTGGCTCGATTTTTAAATTGCAAAAGCGCGCCGCGTCTACGTGTTTCAGATTCTGTTACGCGGAAAAATAAGAGAGTCGCCCGGCACCAAACGTGCGATTCAGCTAGCACTTTGCATTTTGTGGACTCAAAATTAAGATTACCATTTGCATCTCGATTAAAATAATCATTTTCTTTCCTTACTTAACATCAGCGTCGCGAGTCTAAGGAAATCTGATCCGATTTTTTAATTGAATTGGAGCCACACTCACAAGATTCGCCAACACTCGTATCGTAAGTACGAACGCGTGAATATAGTGTCTGTAATGACTTTTGCATTAATCTCGATATTCATCGCCGCCATCAATTTCCTGCGTCGATGCGTTATTCGATTTGACCGCGAATATTGAATCGCCGATTATCGATCGTAATCGACTAATGAATAATGCCGATGACATTGGCTTGAAAAGGAATACGTATAAAATAAAATATTGAGTAAAAATACCGGTATAATTTTATCAGACATTTATATTCATTAAAAATTTTTATTATTTAATTAACAACTTTCAATGCGGCTTTATGTACGTTGCACGTTGTGCCGCCTTACATAACGTAGACCGATATGCAGCCATTAAAATTCCACGACTATAATACGCCATCGCCATGGTAGTTGCCGGTTCGACTGTACGTCGAGGCTGGGCGGTATCTTTTATCTCCTTTCAACTTGTGCGACCTTAGGAACCGCCATGGTCGGCTGCAGGAACAGTCCGAGAAGCAAACTTGACAAATTACGATTGCCGAAATGAATGTCCTTCGAAGCGTCATTATCCGTTTCATTTAATCCGTTTTACACGGCCTTCGCGACTTTGTTTTTTAGATAACTCTAAAGTGGCTCTAATCTTTACGATTTTCCAATCCGAAGTTCTTCGTTTCGTTCATCGAAGCTTATACGTATCTCGTAAGAAATGAAAAAAAAAGCCATATCGCGAAGTGCATCGTTTCTTTCACATTACGCCACCGTTTCTCGAACATGTTCGAACAAGCTGCTTTTCCCTCAGAATTTCTGAGTGACGTGCGTCGCTCCGGTGATGATGCACACTGGGATATAAGTTGCGTAAAGTTCAGCGGAAATCTTTCGTCCTAACCATCCCCGTCGCTCTACCTTAGAACGCTCAAGAAACCCTCGCTACGAGGCGGCATGATGAAATCGTACGACGCGAAAGTATCCCGGATACGAGTAAGATTCGGTGAATATCACGAATAGGAAATATTCTCGTCGTATCTAGTAGCTATAGGTGAAAAAAATTCGGGAAGCGTTCCTGCTGGATTCACGTCTGTTATATTCAGGCACGTGAGAAACTCTGGTAGAATACACGGGGTGTCTCGTAACCATCCCTACATTTTACTAGCGTATTCCAAATATTAAAGTTAAAACTTCTAATGACAGAGATATAAAAATCCCGAATGTCGAGATCGTAATAATTTTCAAACACGAAAATTGTGACAAATCGAAAATTATTACGATCTCGACATTCGGGATTTTTATCTCTGTCATTAGGAGTTTTAACTTTAATATTTGGAATATACGCTAGTAAAATGTAGGGATGGTTTATCTGTAATATTTTTATCTTTTATCTTTAATATTTTTACTCTATAAAATAAAACAATATCTCGTCACTTACCGATCGGCGCGCAGCGGCGGAGTTGGTCGAGCCACGTACGATCTGTAAAATACAAATACATTATACGAATTATAACGACGTACAAAACAATCGACGCTAATCGATGCAATCGACGCTAATCGTCGCGCGCAAAGTCATCATAAACGATCGAGCCGACAGTGACGAAACGTCACGAAACGACGTTGAAGAGAGTCACTCACCCTGCGGTTGCTCCGCCGTCGCCCGACGCCTCCCAGGCCTCCTCCTTCTGCTCTCGGGCGTCCCCGTAGCACTCGCAACACTCATTCGCGAGAATAGGGCTAATTACGAACGTGCGACACTTTGCACGCGGCACTCCCGAGACATTGTCCGTAACGCAACGCGAAGAAGACGCGGCCGTATACGATCGTCCGAGACGCGACCCGAGTGTTGGTCCGCGGCCCAAATTAACTGCGATGCTCCGTTAAAAACAGTATCGTCAATCTGGTCTACACGCGTCGTGAGTCAATTCAATGGCCAATGGCGATGTACGACGGAATGTACGATCGAGATGTGGATGTGTGTGTGTGTGTGTGTGTGTGTGTGTGTGTGTGTGTCCGTACGATAAATAAATTGATAGATCGTATCTTTCCACTACTTTCCCTCGACGTTCTTTCGTACCGCTTCGATGCGTAGAAGACGCTGTCTGTTTCGAACAAGTAGATCGCGCGGAATACCTTGGCGACGAAGACACGCTCGAGCTTCGGCTCGAGCGTTCCGACGCCCGCGACGCCCGCGACGCCCGCGACGCCGAATTGATAGACATCGCGTCCCGATTGATAGATATCGCGACACAAGATTAATTTGCGCCCAAATTTACCAAGTAAATCAAGGCCGCGACTCGGAGTCGATCCGCTCCGCGCGACCGACGCTCCGTTAGAAACAGCGTCGCCAACCTCCGCGCTTCCCCGTGAGAAGCAGTGATACCACGCGAGTCAAATTAATATCTGAAAGCGTACCGCATCGAGACATCGAGATTCAACGATTGATATTTCAAACGCGAAACTTCGCGAAACGTATGGCATGTGCGATTGAAAAACGTCGACATATATCGACGCCTTTTCCGTCGTTTCTTTTGCATGCTTTCACGTCCCGTCGCTTCGGTGCTTCTGTGCCGTCTACTTCGAACAGATAAATCGCACGAGAGATATAATTGTGCGACGAACGACCGCGATACGTCGTCGCGTCATAACGACCGTACTTACGGATCGCGTCTATCGCGCACTATCGCGCGAAGGGGAATAACAACACATGGAGCATGGAGCTGATGGAGCGGCGCGCGGCGTGACGCGGCGCGGCGGCCGCGCGGGCCGGCCGGCGCGCGACGTAAACAAAGTAACCTTGAAAACAGCGCGGCCTGGCCGTGAGCCATCCAAACACCTTGTAACATACCAGTCGCGTCGTCACCGGTCGTCACCGGTTTAATTTCGACATTTTCGGACATTTTGTAATATCTCGATCAATCGCACGTCCCGACAACTGTCCGCTCGGGAGGAAGTACATACAGCGCGGATTTGCGTCTCGTCACGAGAATGAAATCGAGGTATGCGTGCGCGCATATAGAATACGTGTATACATGTAGGCACCGTGTTGCTATGCGTATGCGATTGTACGAAAAACAAGTGTCGGGTGCAATGTAAAAATCAGTTCGCCGCCACCGTCGCGAAATATCGTAACAAAATACGTCGGGTGTCAGACACAACGCCGGATTGGTTAGTGAGTGGTTATTCGCTCGCGAGAGGAACGAACGCGTTTGGATGCTCCTGTCGTGACCGCGTTCCGAGGGATGATAGCGCTTAGCGCTACGACGCAGCGAGAGAGAGAAAGAATGAGAGAATGAGAGCCTATGCACTTCAGCCTTGCCGCGTGAACGGAACAAAGTTAACGATGTAAGTTATCGCGGAATAATCGGCGCATTAGGAAGTAAGCCGAATATTTTGTTCCTTGCGTCTCCAAGTGATAAATGGGCTCTATAACGTTTATCCGAGAAACGAGAGTTTATCTTTTCGCCTTGATTGAGAAAATATTTGCGTAAATTAGTGTTTATTACTTATACTATTATTCATTTCGAGAGGAAAAATATCGCGCGATATTAAGGTAGATACTGCGTTGTCGTGAGTCAAAATAGAGCACTCAAAAAAAAAATTTTATTAATGTATTAAAAAATGTATATTTGGTATCACCTTGTTCCGTGCAACTTCTAGTCTCCAGAAATGTATAATAACACCATATAATTAATCCCAGATACAGGTAATTAATTAAAAACGAAGTGTCTTACACAGGGGTACCAACTTCACATTTGTCAAAACGACTGTAACAAAAATCTAAAAAATTGGGTGCAATATAGTCGTAAAGTTTCTCAACTATCATAATAATGATAAAAAATGACTTTCTGGAAGTTTTGGGTCATTAATTCTGATTATTTTTACATTGGCGCCGACAGTGAGGTTAGGTGCGGTCCGCGCTGTTGCCAGCTGACTGACTGCGTTCGGAAACGTCACCCGAGCGCACACGAGCCTTCTCCCCTCTTCTTCTATCTCAGCAAGTTAGAAGGAGAAAGGAGCACACCCGAGTGACGCTTCCGATGACGCAACCTAGCCAGAGCTTCTCTGTTAGCTACATTTTGTTTGCTTTAATATTGAATATCTTTTTATTACAATGGTAAACTAACGTTTTTTTTCTTTTAAATCATTCGTAATAGTTTAATTGATAAGATCTTCTGTTTTCCAAATTTCAATCTTTTTTTAAAATACTCGTAAAAACTCGTTAATTACGATTTTGCACGTCGTTCACATATAACCTAATGTAAAACTGACCAACTTTGAATGCTTATATTTCCGTAATTACGTGGTAAAAAATCGTGAATTAATTCCTGATCACGTATAATGCCCTATAGAATAACATAGTTTAATGCCAATCAAAAATCTTTGTTTTCGCTAATGCAGTAGCTACCTTAACTCAGAATAAAAACAAAAATAAGAACTCAGAATCACGATTTTACAAAACGAGATAGGATCGACGTGTAATGCGACGATTTATATTGTATATATAATCTTGTCTTCTTAATTTATTAAAGTCGCCCGATTTTACTCTTGTCGAGGCGCGTAAAATCGGATAAAAAGATTAATAACACATAAATCAGTTTCTGTCTATAAATATCTTTCCGACCGAAACGAAAATAGAAATCTCGTTCTTCAAGTGAATATTAGATTTCATAATTTTTTCAAGTGAGGCAATTAATCACCTGTTTAAATTGATATAACATGTAAGAGAATAAATAGTTTGCATATAGCAATTATGATTCGCTAACTGATTTATAACATTGCTATAGCGAACGTAAAATAATGCATAAAATCAATCTCTAATCGAGAGAAAAAGTTAAATAATTTACTAGGTGATAGATCGGTAAAGGTATATGCATAATTATAAACTTCACACGATATGAGTAATTTTAATTATTTATTAATCAATAGCCACTGTGTAATACATTATATAAAAAGTATTATAAACTGCAATTTTATTATATAAAATTATATAGAAGATTGTGTTTTGATTATATAGAAAATTTCGACGTTTTATTAGTATTTCCGATTTAAATAAATCTCCGCAATGAACTTTTAAAGTATTGTGATTGCAAAACAACTCGTGTAATATCAAAAAGATATAAAATCTTTAATATCTTCTTCACAAAATTATATTACTTAACTTAACTCAAGTGACATGTATCTAACCTAAGTGGTAGCTTTATATCTTTTTCACAAAATTATATTACCTAACTTAACTCAAGTGACATGTATTTCAAAAAAAGATGTGAAATCTTTAAATTAAATTGCGCCAATTGTAAAAAGAATATGTATATTGCTTTGAAAGATAATTGTTATGCAACTACTTTAAAGAAATAAAACCCAAGTGGTATCTTCGTATTCTTATTCAAGGGTCTTCCTCTTCTAAACCCAAGTGATAATAGCTTCTTAATTCTCTTTAACAAATTTTTAATATTACAAAGAATCATTTTAATTACAAAGAATTAAAGAAGTAACAGTACAAAATAAAAATATTTAATTAAAACAAAATAAATAAATTTTTCTTGTAAAAAAACTTGGCGCTGCTAGACTTTGAAATTTAAACATTAAAATTTAAACATTAGTACTAAGATTTTTGATTGAATAAAAAACAATAAACATAATTTAGGGAAGAACGCGACAGAAGTAAAAAAACAGCGTTAAGTTTTTGTACAAGAAAAATTTATTTATTTTGTTTTAATTAAATATTTTTATTTTGTACTGTTACTTCTTCAATTCTTTGTAATTAAAATGATTCTTTGTAATATTAAAAATTTGTTAAAGAGAATTAAGAAGCTATTATCACTTGGGTTTAGAAGAGGAAGACCCTTGAATAGAAATACGAAGATACCACTTGGGTTTTATTTCTTTAAAGTAGTTGCATAACAATTATCTTTTAAAGCAATACACATATTCTCTTTACAATTGGCACAATTTAATTTAAAGATTTCACATCTTTTTTTTTGAAATACATGTCACTTGAGTTAAGTTAAGTAATATAATTTTGTGAAAAAGATATAAAGCTACCACTTAGGTTAGATACATGTCACTTGAGTTAAGTTAGGTAATATAATTTTGTGAAGAAGAAATTAAAGATTTTACATCTTTTTTTTGAAATACATGTCACTTGAGTTAAGTTAGATAATATAATTTTGTGAAAAAGATATAAAGCTACCACTTAGGTTAGATTTTTGAATTTACAAAATACATTGCGTGTACTTGGCACTTTTTTGAAAAAGGTAATTTTGTACTGATATCACCTATTTTGTAGTGTTAAGCAAGGATCTGCAAAACATTTTTATTTTTTATTTTTTAATTATTCACAAAATTAGCAATAACAACAAATACATAAAAATTAATAATATTTAAGTAAAAGTAAATTATACATTTCTCACAAAAATTGAAGGAACACTAAATTTATCTTTAAAAATAGGCAAAATTCGAGCAGCTGTAACTTTGTTAAAAATGAATAAAATTTAAATTTCAAGCTTAAAGCGGGGAGCACACACTTCTGCATAACGTATAATGCGTAAGCATAAGAAAACTGATTGGTCTATTTCCTTATGCACATGTGTATGGACCAATCAATTTTCTTATGCTTACGCATTATGCATTGTGCAGAAGTGTGTGCTCCCCGCTTAAAACCTCTACTTTCGAAAGGTTACTATTATTCGTCCAATTTTTATTATGTCTAGACATAATTTTAATTCAGCGAATTTTTATTACGTTATGACATAATTTTAATTCTGCCGCTAGGGAATTTTTGAGTCGGTTCTTATGAATCAAGCTTGAATTCGATGTCTAGGTGTCCCAGGTTGCCGATAACAAGGTCCACATAGTGCGCTCCATAATTTTCGGTGTCCAGGTGTATTAATACCTTGAATTTGATGTCCACGTGTTCCAGGTTGTCAATGACGGGTTCCAGATAGTGCGCTCCATAGTTTTCGGTGTCTAGGTGTAATAATACGTTGAATTCGATGGCTAGGTGTTCCACGTTGCCGATGACGAGGTCCACATAGTGCGCTCCGTAGTTTTCGGTGTCTACGTGTATTAATACCTCGAATTCGATATCTACGTGTCCTATATTCAGATTTAAAGTTATTAATACACCTAGACACCAAAAACTACAAAGCGCACTATGTGAACCTCGTCATCGGCAACCTGGGACACGTAGACATCGAATTCGAGGTATTATTACACCTAGACACCGAAAACTACGGAGCGCGCTATCTAGACCTCGTCATCAACAACCTGGGACACCTAGACATCAATTTCAAGGTATTAATACACGTAGACACCGAAAACTACAGAGCGCACTATGTGGACCTCGTCATCGGCAACCTGGGACACCTAGACATCAAATTCAAGGTATTAATACACGTAGACACCGAAAACTACGGAGCTCACTATCTAGACATCGTCATCGGCAACCTGGGACACCTATAGACATTGCATTTAACGTACGATTACACCTAGATACCGAAAACTATGAAGCGCACTATCTGTACCTCATAATCGGCAACCTGGGATACTTAGACATCGAATTCAAGGTATTAATACACGTAGACACCGAAAACTACGGAGCGCACTATGTGGACCTCGTCATCGGCAACCTGGGACACTTAGACATCGAATTCAACGTACGATTACACCTGGACACCGAAAACTATGGAGCGCACTATCTGGATCCCGTCATCGGCAACCTGGGACACGTGGACATCGAATTCAAGGTATTAATACACGTAGACACCGAAAACTACGGAGCGCACTATGTGGACCTCGTCATCGGCAACCTGGGACACCTAGACATCGAATTCAACGTACGATTACACCTGGACACCGAAAACTATGAAGCGCACTATCTGGATCCCGTCATCGGCAAACTGGGACACCTAGACATCGAATTCAACGTACGATTACACCTGGACACCGAAAACTATGAAGCGCACTATCTGGATCCCGTCATCGGCAACCTGGGACACCTAGACATCGAATTCAACGTACGATTACACCTGGACACCGAAAACTATGAAGCGCACTATGTGTACCTCGTCATCGGCAACCTGGGATACCTAAACATCGAATTCAAGCTTGATTCATAAGAATCAATATATATTATATATATATACTTAATTTAGCTAAATAGAAATCTTCCTCCTGACCGATAAGTCTATCGACCTTTAATAATTTACCTACTAGATCGTTCGAAATACGCGCGCGATATCGAAATTGGCGATACCTGCGCCGCCAGCGTCGAAAATGTGAAAGTGACATTTCTGATTATATATATGTCATATAAGACGTTGGCGTTAGGAGGAAGTATCTTAATAAAAAATTTTCACATTTGGACTTTGCGTCACAATATCTCCGCTCGTAGGGCACGTAGCGGAGAGAAACCCCCCCCCCCCCCTAATTGGACCCCACGCTATCGATCAAGCCTACTTAGAACTTGATCCGTTCGCTCGTTATCGAGATCTCAACATCTCGGTTACTCGCAACCCGTCGCGTCGCGTAAAAGAGTCACGGTCGGTCTCGCTCCGCGTGTACTTGGCACGAGACACTACCGTGTCTCTTGATGCGCAAATATTAAAAAAAATTGTAAAATCATGAACTGACTAATAATATCTACTAAAGGATTGTTTCATGGTGTATGTTGCAGACATTTTTCTATAAACAATTATATTTCATTGCGCTGAAGTATGGCATTGCGAGATGATATAAAAACGTAATGGGTCTAAGTTTCCTTAAGTAATAATGCACCCCGAGATGAATCATTCAGCGGGCTACAGCGCGAAAATCTACTGTTTATAAAACTATGCACTTACGCGCGGTATGCCTTTGCAACGTTTCCGCGGATACAACTTTTTCTTACTTTTTTCAGCTAGTCGCAACTTTTTCGTGAGAGAGGCGGAAACGCGCGTACTACAATTATGAGGATTAGCAGCGCATTTTAACGGTAATTTCTTGCGCGATAGAAGATTTCGTGGAAATAAATCCCGCTGCAGAGGAAGTTAATGTATTTGTTAATGTATTTAGCCGCGTAGTCCCTTTTGCAGCATAATCGATCGTATTAAAAGGACTTACATTGATCCTGTTTTTATCAATTTTCATTAATTTTCATTAATTTTTGTTTATTCTAATTCGTCAGAGTTTTGTTAAATTTATTTTTTCATAACTCGGTAATTGACATTTAGCTCAACTAGACGCGATATAACACCTGCAGCCGTATTCCTTCTATCGACTTTAACGCAGATGTGATACATCTAGCATAGTAACAGAAACGCTGTCCTTCGAAAACAATCGTCCGGCGAGAACGATCGCGGCCGTTGCCGATGGAAGTTTCGAGTTGTTTGTCAGCGCGAGCTTTGTTTTGTCGTCATGCTTTTCGGGAGGAGACTCTCCCAAAACCAGTCTCAGCTTGTTCGCCGATCGGGTTCGCCAATTATAATAAAACTTATAAAAAAACTAAACCGTATGTGTGTGTTCTTGTAATTACACCTTACAATAATCAGAAGTGAGATATATGTATCCAAGATTATACGGCGTGTATACGGGACCAGCGTGATAACGTTTCGGTACGGAGATTGCGATCGCAGAAGTAAAGCGGATTCGCGAACCCGAGGTGACTCGAGTGTAGTGATCGGTTGCTTACTCGAGTGAAGAAGAATAAAACGTTATAAACTGTATACGGTCGGCAGAGAAAGTAACTGACTTTATGTGAGATAATCGGTTGTCTAGCATAAACGATTAGAACGTGTGTTAATCGGAAGTCAGAAAGTCGTGTGAAATATCGAACGAGCGGCGAAGCATTACGATGGATCCGAACTTATTTACGGTACTCACGTTGAAGAAGAAGCTAAGGCAGATGAATCTGAGTACCAGTGGTGTCAAGTCTGAATTGATTGCAAGACTGAATGAAGCAGACCCGTCCGGTCGATGGATGGAAGATGTTAACGCGAATACAGAGGATGTGATAGACGAAACAGAAGGTGCGACGGCAGCTGGAGGCACGAGGATAGAGGGAAGAGAGCTAAGATCTCCGCGAGGACCGTCAAACGAATGGGACAAAGATATGGAAATTTTGAGACTAGAAGGCGAATTAATGCGAAGAGAAATAGAATTTATGCGGAGAGAAAACGAGTTCCTACGTTCCATGACACAGCCGACGACTTCTGCAAGCAACGTGAGCGCGGTGACGGTGCAACGGCCTGAAAGTGTGACGTCGAAAATTAGCCTGACTAATTTGAAAGAAATGCTACCTGCGTTCGATGGAAAAAAGGGATCGTACCAGTGTTGGAAGGAACAGTTAATGATGGTGAAACAAATGTATCAGTTAGACGATAATATGACCAAATTGTTGCTGGGGGCGAAACTAACGGGTGACGCCGCCGAATGGTTTCATTCAGTGCCTGCGCATCTTTCCTTGACGGTTGATGAGTTGTTAATACGCATGGAGGCTATGTATGGCCGACGAGAAAAACGGTTAACGCTGAGGAAGGAATTCGAGAGCAGAACGTGGCAGTACGGCGAAACATTTGCCGAATATTTTCACAAGAAGCTTAGCGAATAAAGTTCCCATAGAAGAAAGTGAGATCGTCGATTATGTAATTGATGGTATTCCGGCTAAAAATATTAAATATCAGGCTATGATGCAGCAGTTTCCCAACAAGGAAATATTGTTAAAAGCGTTGGAAAACGTTTCTCTCGGAGTCGACCAAAAGACGCAACACAAAATCGAGAAGCAGCCAGTCGTCAAGAACGTGAGCAAAGCGGCAGGAGCGGCTAAGAAGATCGAAGGTGATTCAGGAATAAAGCCAGAACCAAAGTGCTTTAATTGTAATGCTGTAGGACACATGGCTGCCAAGTGTCCGATGCCGAAACGTGAGAGAGGTGCTTGCTTCAATTGTCTTCAAGTGGGACATAAATCGAAAGAGTGCCCGAAGGTCGAAGTATCAAAGGACAGTCCGGGAAATAAGAAGACCGATGTAAATAGCGTATTTACCGGAGAGATCAAGGATTTCCGTAGAGACTTGGATTATCAGCTAAGTAACGATAACGGAGATTTCGCGTTAAATTGTAAACTCGATACTTTGTTAGATACGGGTAGTCCCGTGAGTTTCATAAAAAATAGTTTCGTACCGCCAAATTTAATTAAACCAATATTATCGGGAGATTGCGAATATCGAGGTTTAAATGATAGCATATTAGAAGCGAAAGGACGTTTAACAGTTAAAATGGCCCTTAACGATAAGGAATCGGAAAATGTATCGTTGTTGGTAGTACCCGCGATGTCGATGAAATCTTCTGTAGTGATCGGTAGAGATAGAGATGTTTTACGACAATTTTTTAGAAAAGAAAACTCATCTGACGAAGAAGCCGAAAACGAAGTAATCCGTGAAATATTAAACATTGATATTAACGATTTAGAAAGAAAGCCGCAAGAATCATTAAATATTAATCCCGATGTAAGTTTAGAAGCGCAAAAAATGGTAGAGGAAATATTTGTCGAGAATTATGTTAAAGCCGAGAGACCCGATAAACCGGCAATTAATGCAGAAATTAAGTCAATACTTAAAGACTCTAAGCCTTTTCAATTTACTCCTCGTAGACTTTCATATGCTGAAAAAAATGCTCTTCGTGTTTTATTGGATTCTTTGCTTGAAAAAGGAATTATACGTCCTAGCGAGTCAGAATATGCCTCTCTTATTGTGTTGGTGCGAAAAAAACAGGCGATTTGCGACTATGTATAGACTATTGTGAGTTAAACAAGCTATTAATGGAAGATAATTATCCAATGGCAAACATAGAAGACTTAATTGATTCGTTGCGTGGAAAAAAATATTTTACAAAGCTAGATCTAAAAAATGGATTTTATCATATAAAATTGTCCGAAGAGTCGATTAAGTATACGGCCTTTACGACGCCGTTTGGTCAATTTGAATTTGTTGTCATGCCGTTTGGTTTAAAGGTAGGACCGAATAAATTTCAGCGATATATTTGTAGCGTGCTAAATAAAATTGTGCGAGAGTGGGCGAGAGAGTATGGGATAATAGTCACTTACCTGGATGATGTCCTTATTGCAACGGAAACGATTGAGCAACATATTGCTATTTTAAAAAAAGTATTCAAATTATTTGTAGTAAACAGCTTGAATTAAGAATTGATAAATGTACATTTTCACAAACTAAAATAGAGTTTTTAGGATATTTAGTCTTGGAAGACGGCATAAGTCCGACAAAAGAAAGAGTGAAAGCCGTTCAAAGAATTCCAGTACCTTGTAATACTAAAGAAGTCCACAGTTTTGTAGCCTTATGTTCCTATTTTCGAAAATTTATTCAATCATTTTCGATAATCGCCAAGCCACTATATGATTTGTTGCGAAAGAATATTCCATTTAAATTCGGTGCAAACGAACTGCTCGCGTTTGAAAATCTTAAAGAAAGGCTAGTAGCAGCGCCTGTATTAGCTATATATAATCCGCTTAGCGAAACTTTAACTTCATTGCGATG